>CM060947.1:179489433-179706586 GCA_030765055.1 Mantis religiosa
GCGTCACACTAAGAAATTTAGGTTCAACAAACAGTAAGTATCACGCATGTTTTCACGTCCGGCATATTTTTAATACCCAGGTCTTTATTTTTGAAAATGCTTTACACTAATAACATTCGATTCAAGTAACGGAGTTATGCAGTGGTTTTTTGGGCCATTGGGTTATATGCACAATAGATCACATTCAATTCATACTTCCAAACTCGGAGGGGGACAGGGAATAAATACTTGGCTAGAGATAAACTATCCTCGAACATGGAACCTTTCACACAGCAGGTAGGCGCTCCAACAACTGAGCTAGAAGCTTAGTAATTGTTAAAGCCCCAATTGTTTCTCAATGTCGGCAACTGTGTGGCTATGAGTTTTGTGTCGTTATAATTTGAAATCGCAAGTGTCATTTCAAACATTTGAATCACAAATTGTCTTCTAAAAATAAAATTGTATTAAAAGTTGATGCGAATATCTTAAATTGCTGTACCTTAACACCACAATTGGACGTATAAATATGTAATTGGTCTTATAGTAAGTTTTTATTACTAATTTTACAAATTCTTTGCCCTTTATTGTAGGATCAATAATGCAATTATCTATTAGAACCTCTGCCTTCAAATATTGTGCAGGAGAAGTTGTAACGAAATAAAGTTTTAAAATAAGAAATAAAGCCACACATTTTACGGAATAAGAAGCGTGACTTTCAACTCTTAATATTTAGCTCTTCGTATGCTTCTTTCTTTCTCTCTAAAGAATAACGCTGCGATAAAAGAAGACCTAGTTTTCAAAATAAAATTGTGTTCCTTTCTCTGCTACTTCCTTCAGTAGGTAAGAGAAGGTTCCATCAAACAACACGATATCGAGATTTCACCAAAACACTTCTTTGGATTCTTTAGGAAAGTACATAAAACTTTAGACAATGTTTTTTTTTTTTTTGCCAAACTTGGCACAACAACCTCAAGAAAAACCTCTGCTCATAGTCACCTTTATTTGGAGCTACTTCAAAGTACGCTTCTTTTTATTTCTGAAAAATGATGTTAAGGATTTCTATTGAAACGTTGTACACTTGAATTTTCTGGGAATAGTTTCTACAGGTACTATTCATCCGAATGACTTTATCACTACATCTAAACTAAATGAGCTGTAGAATTAATTGAAGGAGGAGTAAGAGTTGGGAAGAAAAGTTTGTTTAAGAGATGATAAAAGCACGTTGGCGCCACACACGATTTAAGATTAACAGAATTTCAAAACGTGTATTTCCAATGAAATGTTTATAACATTTTTGGGTGAAATGTAAGACCTTCTCTGCTTATTATGTATGTGGTAGAGGAAATATAG
Organism: Mantis religiosa; assembly: GCA_030765055.1. Classification (NCBI taxonomy): domain Eukaryota; kingdom Metazoa; phylum Arthropoda; class Insecta; order Mantodea; family Mantidae; genus Mantis; species Mantis religiosa. The sequence continues at coordinate 179,490,763 of CM060947.1, forward strand.
ATATTACCACAGTTCTTGATTTCAATTAATATAAAGTAGACCGGAAAAGTAAGGCTTTTGGAGGGATTGTTATAAACGAGAGTGGGCAGAGAAAGTTATATATCAGATACTTTCTGTATAAAACTCAGTTTTACGGAGCTACATATGTTTTAAATGTTACATGACTAACACGATGCACCAGTTGCAGTTTCTAAGACTAATCACGGGGAGGGAGACCGATGTTTAGACGTTTTTTTCTTCCCCTGCAGCAATGTGGGGACGATGTAGTAACGAGTCTGCTGAATGCTGACGTACCTACGTGTTTTTTTACGTGTAATGACAGAAACACATACGTGCAGAATCTCAGTTGCATGCTGCAATCGATTCCGCGGCCAACCCTCCCCGCTATCAAATGTTAGAGCAAGGCGCGAGTGGGTTGCCTAGCCTTCAGGCGTCATCACATGACTCGAGGTCCTCCTTTTCTTCCTCCCCCAACCTCCCCCCCATACACACACGTCACAACCCTCTCGCACCGGGGAGGATGGGATGCAGAGAAACCATCTCATTTCGTGTCCCTGTACTTTCCGGTTACGACTATTGTTATGTTTATAGTTATATCTCTTTACTGTAACGTTCATTGTTATAGTTATTCCCCGCGCTGTGCCATTTCATTCCTCCCCTGGCTCCGTTACTCCCTTTCATTATTATTATTATTATTATTATTATTATTATTATTATTATTATTATTATTATTATTATTATTATTATTATTATTATTATTATTATTATTATTATTATTATTATTATTATTATTATTATTATTATTATTATTATTATTATTATTATTATTATTATTATTTCTTTAACTATCTCTATAAGTGGATATAATTTTATTCTTTGTGCACACTTAATCTCGGTGTGACGGGGTTCACGATCCTATCTCGTCAGCATTGTAGCTCCAGAACTGACCTTAAGATGCATTCTACAACCAAAGACACTGAAATATTGCACGCCTACCTGTTCATAATTCTCCAACGTCGAGCAAAGTATTTTCTCTCATGAATCTCTTTAAGGAAGTCCACCAACCAAATTAAATGTACACAGCGCTATATAAGTTAGGTTTTCTCAGTGATGTCTGCGCCTCTGGCGGTCATATATGCTGTTATAGCGCGTAGAGCCCGTGAAATAAACCCTTTGGATTGTTAATTTTACATTATTTGGCACAGTAACCTCAACGAATCAAGTTACCTCGTAGCACTGCAATAAGGTACAAAGTTATGAGCCGATCATTTACCATAAGACTCACCACTAAAATATGAAATACATATCTTTGCAATAACTAAACCACTCCTCAACAGATTTTTGTATACAAGACTTTGATGATGTGAATTGGGGCGCTCAACTACGGCGGTCATCAGCGTACAAGACTTTGAAATTACACAATCAGCAAATAATTAATTTAAACCCCTTTCGAGGATATTAAAACTTACGTTATTAATACGAGATAATGATAAAGATAATAATTATCACAGAAACAATAAAGTACTACATAAACAAATCTGGGAACTGAATTCACGAAGGATTACATGTTCCTAAGGAACTAATAACCTTACTTTTGTTTACATCGAGTCAACATTGCTAACAGTGCCTGTACAAGCTCTTCCCTTAAATAATACCTTTATATTTTTATATGTATTCGCAATTCTGCGTACGAGATTTTCAAACCTGAATCACAAGTTTATAAGTCATTTTCCAAACGAGCATCATTTACAAAGTGTGTCCAGCATCAAATGTATATTGTGCATTAAATTAGTTTGGAATAAAATAAAAGGACCACCCCTCTTCAATTATATTTAAATTAGTTTTTAAAATTGTTTTTAGATTTGTAATTTATTTTCGAAATGAACACCATTTACAAACAAAGAACGTCTAAGAGTGTAACGAAACTTGTCAAATGTCTTTTGTGTGTTAATTTGTTGTGAATAAAACACAATGCTCCTTTCTTCTATTCTATTTAAATTATCTTATTTGAGTATGAGCAGAGAAAACAAAGTAAAATAAACAAAGCACAGATAAATTAGATCATCTATTAACAGAAATGAGAGAACAGTTTTTGGAGGAAGTAATAAAAGGTGAATTTTAGAACAGGTGGGATATTCGATCACTCCTTATCCCCGGGGGTTAAGTTATATAAATGCATGATGTATGTCCAACAATTGCGGCACTTAAAACTATAAAACATTAAAAAAATTATAAAGCTGTATTATGAACTTGTAATTAACCGCGTGTTCAACTTTGTAGAACTGTTGAGATGTAAAGCGCAGGGCTGGTAGCGTCAGGCGACTTTCTGCAACTTGGTGACATTTGTCAATAGTGTGGATTTCCTCTTCTACTTACCGCACTTTTGTATGTGCGTTAATTTTAGACAGAAAAACTGTGCTTTAATTCTCCCAAGCGTACATGCGTATTTACAGAGAAAAGTGAAGAAAAGCGCTTTCGAATCTCAGTATGTGCATTGTGGTATTCTATGACTTATAAAAACACTCGAGGCGTTTCACCACAATACACGTGGAACACATATCCAGGCATTTGCAGGAGCCGAGGAAGCTACTCTCACAGAACGTTCCGTGCCGTTTTTCCTTCTCTACAGGCAAGCGCGGATTGGGGTCGGGTGACCCCGTGTGAATGGGCCCATAACTCCCATTAATGGAATAATGGAACCATAAAGCTATAACCGGCGATAAGGATTGCTAACGGTATTAGATGCTTCTCGTTGCTGGACATGCAAGGTGTCCAGAGGTCCTGCGCATATTGTAGACACGTGAGAACCGAATTTTCTACCATTGTGGGTCAATGTAGAGGCTTAGTGTTCTGATGCATACTTGATAAACAGGATTAACCTACAATCAAAAACACATGAAGTATTATTGGAAATTTAATACTTATAACTGAAACTCTCATTAAACCAGCAAATTGAAGTGACAATTTCAAACATAGGCAACATATTCAGTTTATCTAAAATACTCCTAAATCCAGTGTGTAACAGTCCCAAGGTATTTCGGCTATTATCGGAATTCTCAGAGTCATTCCATTTATTACTCAAATGAAATATTCTTTTTGATCTGACTACATCTAATAAAGCAGATTATTCTCCCAAAGTGATTAAAACTGAAGGTGAGACAGAAGCTATAGCAAACTGTTTGATTGAATGAGATTTACACTTTTCTTGACATAAGTTTTTTTGTCACCTAGTAAGTTCCACAACTCCATAAAATTCTACTTAAAAATTAAGATGATTTTCTGAGTGACGCAGCTATACATGGGGAAATCATGCCTATGCATTCAGTGAATCCCAAAATTTGCATTTCCTGCGCATAACGCTATTATTAGTACTTAAGAAAATAAGAATAAGTAAACTAGAGAAGACAAAGTAATTAAAAATAAATACAGCACAAGTTATTCTGTAACATGGGGCGACTTTGGTACAGTTGTGTAAACACTTTTCTGTTTTAAAATATCCAACTCCTATGTGCCCATATAATTTCAAATTCTTCCTAAACTAATAATATAAACTGCTGCATAGTTACAGTCTCCCAATGATCAAAGTTAAGACATGATACAGTATTAGTGCTACTGTTTGAGAATACGCGAAAAGAATTTACACACATGAGGTTGAAGTACTTTCAGAAGAAATGCCTAGAAAAAGAAAGATCCCAAATATAAAACGGTCACTGAACATATGCTGGAGAAATTCAGGAGTTTACATTTGTCTGACTTCTTAACCGAGTTGCCTTTCCTGAGACTTGATGCAATGAATGAAGAGTAAGGTAAACTTACATCAAGGTTAAGGAAGACAATTGCCGGATGCTACATTGCATTATTCCGCACAGGAAGAAAACTAACACCACAGTTTGGCAATCACCAGAAAAAGGAGTTTGGCCAAATGCGAACTGTGGCGATGAGAAACTAACAGACGATTTAAAATGCACATGCAAATAGACACGTTCATTGTTCCATTTCAGCTTATCTCTGTTAAATTCAGCGATGCCGCATTTTCGCGTCCAAATACATGTCCATGAACTTTGTGATATAACGGTAATAGAAACTGATCCATATTTGAATTATGAATCAGATATGCATTTTAAGAATCGCTTTATGACCCTTACCTGGTAAATGATCGCAGGTTCGAACACAAAACATGCACAATAATTTGATACATTTGGAGCATTAAACTGTGTAATCATGGCTCATTTTAGGTATTGTTTTCAAGAAGAGTATCTTAATGCACACTAGTTACATACTTTGCCATGTTCCCAGTCCATGTATTAAAACAAACTTTGAATTTTTGCAAGGCTGCCTGAAAATTTGGCAAGGAAGGAAGTTGTACGCCAGACTTTATTAGCCGGAGTGGTAATTTCTGCAGCCCCTCGACACACACATTAACTTGTTTCCATAGCAACGCAGATAGGCCCGCGGTTGTCATGGCGAGAGTGTGGAAACCTTTAACTGCAATATGAAGACCATGTGACAAGATGAAGTGTGAGGGTTCTATTATATGGGAGGCTCTTGCCCCTCGGGCAAGTGTACTGCAGATCTCCAGGTGAGAATAACCATCACTTCAAGCTTCTCTGCGGAGCGTTGGTAAATAATCTGCCTGGTGTTTCTTTGCCCGCGGCGTTTAATGCGAATATTCACCAACTGCTGCCTTTCATAAATATTGCTTTTACTTTCTCTACATATCACATACGCAGAACAAGTATCACACTCAACCAAGACTGTTAGCTTTTTCCCACATCAATTAACCATTGCTTGGAAAATTATCAATATTTTATTTCATTATTTATTTTAACTGGATCTAAAGATATTTCGACTTTACATAATTGCATCGCAAATACAATCGTTCGGCCCATTCAAAAACAAACTAAACAGCAGCAAACTAAGAATTTCACTAAAACTCGTGTTTTGACAATTTTAATTATTTATAAGTTGGCACTACAACACATGTGCTACTAAGCAAAGTTATAATTCCTACCGATAATACATAAACCTTAAATTGCTCTCAGTAATTCAATGTTGATTTTAAGGAAACCCGTTTTCAAATGTAAATCACCAGTAACTGCAGTTAGGAACATCCTATTTTCTTTCTTTTCATAGATGAAAAAATAAGACTCTTTACAAATACACAAAATACATCAAACGATTTCCAATCTTGGCAGCTGCAAATTATATTAACTGACATTTACTAGGAGAGTAATGCAAGTAAAATTTACCGGAGACATTCTTCATCATTTATGCTTTTGTTTGGAATGATCCAAACTTTTTGCTTCAAAATTCTAATCCATTTGATTCACGCTGTAGTTCACGCTGTGGCATTATAAAGTTGCAAGCAACCAACTGTTTTGAAACAGGAACCTCTGCAACTTCATTTTGAGGATTACCAGGGGAGTAGTAACGTTGCATCATCTTCTTTTCGAGGGTCGTTTTTGCCATTGTTTTCCCAATCTTCAGGTTGTTTGGAATTTCGTATAAAAAGGATCCGAGAACACATAGTTCTCTCTTTTTAATTCTAAACTTAACTATATCCATCTGTGAAAAAAGTAAAAAAATTTAAAAATTCTTGTGTGTGTGTGTGTGTGTGTGTGTGTGTGTGTGTGTGTGTGTGTGTGTGTGTGTGTGTGTGTGTGTGTGTGTGTGCGCGCGCGTGTGCAGTATCAGGGGAGTAGTAACGTTGCATCATCTTCTTTTCGAGGGTCATTTTTGCCATTGTTTTCTCAATCTTCAGGTTGTTTGGAATTCCGTATAAAAAGGATCCGAGAACACATAGTTCTCTCTTTTTAATTCTGAACTTAACTATATCCATCTGTGAAAAAAGTAAAAAATTTTAAAAATTCATATGTGTGTGTGTGTGTGTGTGTGTGTGTGTGTGTGTGTGTGTGTGTGTGTGTGTGTGTGTGTGTGTGTGTTAGGTGTTACTTAACATTGAAAACTATATACGTCAGTTATACTTGTACGACATTATTAAAGTGGGATGTCCGTAACTCTAGCTTCTTACAAAGTTATAAAAAAACATAGGTTTTCATACACTAAAATGAATAAGCCATTCTAGTGAGATACAAGGAATCTATAGCTTCTTTAACAGCACAAGAGTAGAAAAGCATAAATTAGAACCTGTATGTACACTAAATGCTTCTTTAACAGAATAAACTAAGAAATAGCGTTATTTTAGAATTGAAATATTTAAATTATCTTTTTTTATACCGATTTTTATTTGTCGGAATTTATTATCCTCGATTTGTTCCGCAATATGTACTTTCAATATACAATAAGATCAGTTCTTGTTGGAATGCCAGTTATTTCATTTTTATGATGCTTCATGAAACTGCTAAACCAAAACGGTCTGGTCTTGAACGAGACGTGTCGGTCTGGGTGACTCAGATAGGCACGGGCCTAGAGATCTATAGATCGTGGGTCAAATCTTGCTCAGGTCGTATATTTAAATGTGGTTAAAAGCGGCAGCACTAAGACGGTGTCGCGGTCAGACCGCTCGCTTCTAAAGACGACCTGGGTTCAATCTCATGGCACCAAATGTGAGATTTATGATGGAGAAAGGGGCATCAGAGTCGATTTTCTCGGGGTTCTCTTTTATCACCTTACTTTTTATTTGATTCGCCCTCATTTCATATTATGTTCTTCCTCACTCATTACCCTGCTTCGGGCAGATGACCCAACCCGCCTACTCTCTCTGATCCAGAGTTGGTCTGCTCCGACCCCAGGCGCTAAAGGCTGCAAGTCCTGCATACCAAGGGTTAAACAGGGAAAGAAGAAAAAAATCTACAGCTCCATATTAGTAGATTAACTGATAGCTAAATTAACCCCTGCGGAACGCAAATCCGGCACATTGGTGGCGCTATGTGATCCTTACATTCACAGCGTGATTATTTATTTTGAAACGAGACATTTGCATGCTTTGAAAATGCTTGTTTTATGAACAGAAAGGGGGAAAAAGGCATCTTATTTTATATTAGTAATTAATAAATGGATAGATATTCCGTATACTCAAAATCCCCAAACATATGTGCATAAGGGAAAAAACTGAAACATGGACTGCCCTTCATTTGATATTTATTAGCATTTATTTGATATTTATTATATGGCGTTTTATAAATCTTTGACTGTAATCTCAGCGTCTAGTATACAACAAAATGCGCATTACCACGCTGTTATCTAAGAGTAGATTTTTATTAAATGACAAGCCTGCAGAAAAAAAAGCGTGCCACTAGTAAATCAGGAGTTTTTCAAACTATGTTTTAAGGTGTATACGGTGCAGACATTCAAATACTTATCGGAATCAATCGGTTTCAGCACATATCATATTTTCATACCATGCCATCACTAGTATTGCAGAAACCAAGCAAATATCACCGACGGACACAATGCAAATCCGCAATGACGTCACTGGATGCTGCATAAATTCAATTTTTATGCCTCCGGAACCGGGTTTGTTTAGTTGCTCCCTTCTAGGCACGTTTTAAGTGCATGTTACCAGACCCAATTAATGGTTCATACACCGTACACTGCTCTTACCTCGTTAATGGGAGGGAAAAAAAGATTAACAGTTGGCTGCCCTGTGCACACTTGTTTCCCACTGTGCTGTGCAGGCATACATCTAGTTTTGTTTAGCTTCTGGTCTGTAAAGGCTTGGGAAAGATTTCCATTCTGTTAGCGGAAGGATATTTAAAAAAAAAATATTAATTAAAATTAATCGTAAATTGAACAGATTTCCGATTCAAGCTTGCAAAGGCGTTTCTTTTTATATGGAACAAGTCTAAATTTGGTTTTAAAATGTACTTATACTAATACAGATACTAGAAGTAAATCACAAGTATCTTCTCAGCTTATAAAGAAACAAACATTTTCTCATATACAATTTTACATATAATATTTTGCCTTATCCTTCAGGTTCAGAACTCCTTCATTATCAGCATATCACTTTGAAAGATGCTTTGTTGTATTTCTTAATCTATAAACTATAGCAACTAAACAACCACATCTTTCTCTTCGGACGATTACAATCTGGGGCTGCCTTTTTTTGACTGGAAAGCACTTCTTAACACAGTGAAAATGTAGGTATTTCATTAATGTTTTCATATATAAAAACACCATTGTCCCATGCAGAGCTGCTTTCTACTTTCGCGAATGTATGCACAGCGCGGAATACGTACTAATAAAGTTAATATAGCATAGTCACTATTCTATGTTCCTATATTAGAAATTTACCTTAGAAGTTCTAATCCGACAAAACTACAGGGTATATTCTAAACGATTAAATTTCACAGCTATTTGGAGAGTAGACATTGCACTATTATCGGAATACGTTAGGTTATGCGCTGCGGTGCTATAATCTGTCTGAAACTAGAACGATCATATAGCATATATATGGGAGGCCAGAAAGAGCGACAAAGATACTTAAATGGAAGGTTGTTACTTAGGTTGTTGTCTGGTGGATGAAAACTGTGTGTTTATAATCATCCGGCTAAGAGCGTTCCTTAAAATACTTGTCTCTCTCTTTCTGGCCTCCCACATGTTTATAACACGATCTTTCTAGTTAGAGAGAGATTACAGTTCCAATGTCGGTCATTTCGCAGAGCTCGGTAAATTCTTCTCTTGGGCTTACAATTGACAATTACACGTATTATAAAAACTTATTGCATTTGGAGTGACATTTTTATTCATAATCTTTACCTCGTTTCTTCTCTCATATTCATCCAAATAAGAGTAACAGTAAAGCAACACGAATAAGAACATACGACCAGAATGCGCAGAGCAAGTTGACTTCTTACATATGTACCAAAAGAATTACATTAAAAACTGTTATGAGGACTCTTGCTTAAGGTAGGTATTAATGGCGAAATTACTTGTGATGAACTACCATGTATTTTAAGTCAGCATCTGCATGGACAGATATAAGGATCAACTGAAGTTGATTCATATATTTCAATAATGACCCGTTGAAGTGAAAAATTAAAGTATTTCTGAAACTTATCAGTAGAAATTATGACTACTGAATTATATCTGCTAACTTCTGACGTATGCAAATTTAACAATTTAAAAATAACCTTTTTTTAAATAATAATGTGAAGCGTACAATGCCGTGAGTCATAACAATGCTAAACGGAATTCGAGCGGTCAATTTCGATCGCACTTAAGCGCTGCGGCTGCCGATATTCGATCACAGCAATCACTTCGTTAAGGCACAAAGACGGCAAGAGAAGATTATTGTCCAATCGCTTATTCGTGTCACACTACTTACTCTCAGACTGATCAATAATACGCATTTTATTACTATTTTCTGTTGTTCTAATTTTCAGAGCGTACTGTGTGAGGCTCTGCAACGCGCGGATGAATATTTTAAATTGTTGTACATTTATTTTATTTTCTGATCATGACTGTGTGAAAATCCTGTCATCATTTTGAACGCGAGCTATAAGCCTTTCATCTCTACATGATTATCGTCCTCAACATTCATTCAACACTGAAAAGCGTAAAAAATTACAACCTTTCTTTCTTCAAAAGGCTTATATCAAGTAGAAACACAAGTGTGAAAATATACCATGAAACTATTATAAATTATTATTATAAATTATAAAATAATAAATTGGAAAATTAGCTTTTCAATTCACAAACAAGAAGTGATTCATGCTCACGGCAGAAACAATGTATTTAATGTAGGTAACCATAAAACGTTTTCCCTTTTCCTTCTTCTTATTTGTCTTAAAAGTTCTCCAAAACAATGTGTGAAATGCCGCCACTACAGATCTACAAAGCTTGACAACACAACTTCAGCATGCCCTCTAACTTTTGCACTCTAATCAACAAGGCGACAGTGCCCACCTATATTGTTATTCCTATTCCAATGCATTGCATACGACTGTACCCGCTGTAACATACCTGCTATAATGGGCCACGTGATGGCACTTACACTTTACAGGACTGTACCTTGTGTAGTGTCTCCGAGTGGATGATCCCGGAAGCCCCGAGAACTAATCGCCTAGCGCCACAAGTGTCTCGCGACGTTACACCCTGTGTACGGCCCACTCTCCCGGTTCATATTGTTGGTGCTGTCAGCAGGCTTGAGTACAGAGGTCCGGCATTTGATTTATCACCCTCGAAACTCTCATAACACCCAACACAGGCCGGCCCTAGGGTTCTGTCTGTGTAATAGTGTGTAATTGTTGCACAGTGCGAGCGTGGTGATGACATATGGGGCCTGCAGTTTAATTTTAAACCTGGGACAGTGCGTTACATCGCCGCCGTGGTGTGTTCCTGTGTTGTCAACCTCCCCATTCCCCGCAGCAAGGGAGGGAGGGGGCAATCGCCGACATACAGAATCCGTGTCACGGTGTCAACCAGCGGCAACTTTTTTGTCGCCTGTCAACAGCGCTGTCACACATTGAGGGGTTTCAGCAGATTCTTTGCGGTCGCATTTGTGGGATATTAAGTACCCACAAAGGCCGATTTGTAAACCTACGCTCAAAGACCGACTCATAACGAACTGTTTTACAGTGGCTCCATTTTCTTCAGAAGCACTTGCTGAAAATGTGTGATTTTAATACTACAGTATGTTGGTGTGCATCTTTCGTTCTCAAATTCAGAATCAAATCGAACCTGATCAAATCTGATTAAAAATGCATTAAAACCCGACTTATCAACAACAATGGTGCAGATATTTTTGATATGAGCATTTTAAGGTTATTAATTCAAATCTAGAATTCCTAAAATATTAAAGAGTTGGAGGTGCATTTATGTCTTCATCAGCGCTGTACATTTTCACAATGACCTATCTAAACAAAAGCGGTATCTTGCTTTGACGTTACTTTTCGACCGTTTCCTTACTGCCATATTTGGCCATAGTTTCCGTGTGCGTTAACTGTATTATGGATACAAAAGGTGACAAAGATAACAAGCATATTACGGAGTAAGTCTTCTCACGAGGTGTAACAAATGTATCAATTAGGACCGTCATTTCGAATTACACGTTCCTTATAGTTAAGGCTTAGTCCTCTCTAAACGTCGAAGACATGAGGCCGATTTGAACAATTTACAGCAACGCCAATGACCGAGTCGGGAAAGTTTCCTGTGAACGACCTTCTACATTAAAATCTATTTAATATTGCACAACGTAATAAATAGGTGTTCCCATGGATTTTTCTACTCATTCTCTCTCCTCTATAAATATTTGCTATTCTTCCTTTAATTCCAGTTTAGCGATAAACTTTTATTAACACCGTTTTCCGTGCCATATTTTGTTCTTGCAGGTAGGTATAAGAACAGAGTGGACTAAACAGATGTCAGATTTACCAGAAGCGAGTAGGCACTGAAACTTGACTATTCGCAGCACCACAAGAAAAAATTAAGAGATTTGCCACCCGAAAAAGTGCAGTATTTTAACATTCAAACCAACAACAAAATATCTCAGAAATTGTTGTCACAAAATTTATAGAAATTACGTAATTTAATATGATACACATTTATTTATTTAGTAAGTTTTTATCTATCTCTTTAGGTTTACCAAATGTACCAAACTAAACCAGAATTAAGTGGACTTCACTCACAGTGTGTTCTCGGCATACAAATATCTTAAACCTAGAGTATTTTAATAACCCCCAATACTGTTGAGACAACACAAATAATGAATTTTTTCCATGTAAAAAAAAAAAAAAAAAAAAAAATGTGTTAAGAGGTTTTCTTGAAAATCTTCGCGTCACATCCTTGAACTTAATTTGCCATTTAATACACCTTTTGTGTTTCAGTCATGTTCACAATAACAAAAACGCATGCATACACACGCGCACACGGCTGTATTATAAATATGCTCTTTTATTCAGAGACCATCATACAATACACTGATATCTCGTATCGCATTGTTGGAGGATTGCAATATATCCTCTGGTAATTTATTAGTTCACTTATTGCAATAAGTAAACTTTAAATTCAACAGCAATAACAGCTTATAATTCATTTCTATATACAAACCGTCAACCTGTCTTTCTTACTACTGAACTGTATACAACTGGAAATCAATGAGAAATAAGTAACGGCATATGGTAACCAAACTGCAAGTGTCGCTAACATATACGTACAATGTCAAATGTGAACTCCTTAAAAAATAAGGAAATGTTCATGTTGTTCCCTTAATTTTTTTAGTCTGTAAAATATACGTTTTTGTGACATTAACTCACAAAACTATAATAATTAACAGATACCAGACACGAAAATCAACTTTTAAGGACAATTCTACAACATCTATGAAAATAAATAGGTATGAGAAGAGAAATGTGTTTGACTGCTACATGAAATGTGTACTGACTGACAGGTAACAACAGATTGAAAGGTCAAAGCTTTGTGATTTGTCAATTAAAAAAGAAACTGTAGCTATATGTAATACGGAACAAGTGATGTCAAAATATTTTGTATGTATGTTTCATGACATTCGCTCTTTATGTTATATATTCGTATATATTTCAAGCTTTTACGAAAAATCAAATATAATACTAAAGCAACAAATCGAAAATGAATTGTTGTACAGCATCTAAAAATGGTTTAATTAACTATTCTCGAACCTCTTCTCACGTCAGTAGAATAACACAGGAGAGCTGCGGTTATTGCAAATCAACAATTCATATTGGTATAATTATCTACGATCGAAAACCATTAAAAATAGGAATAAATGAAAACATGTTGTGTAGTACTTAAGAGAACCGCTATTTTACAGGTCTTCAAATGTTGGTAAAAAAAACAAGAACAGCTGTTGTTCTATCTACAACTTACCCTTATAACCCTTCTACAGACTACTCATAAAATAAAAGTGTTTATATTTGTACTTCATACTAATCATGATGTTCTCCAAAATACTTTCAATACAGGTTTTAAGGCTACATAGAAACGCAGAAAATGGAAGTACGACAGTCAAATTCTAAAAAGTGTAAGAATGTACTTGATATTTTGATTACCCTTTGCACTGGTTGATGTGAGGAAAAGAACGGTCATCAGTTCAACGGAAAATAAAACCACAGTTTGAGCTACAAAAGAAATGACTTAACACTTGTTTTAAACCACTTCAATTTAGTTTTAGTCGATTGTATCAACCACGCTATTAACGGAGTACAGAAAATTCAAAATGGTCTTCCAAGGCTATTCACAGTAAATTCGGGAAATACATTTTATTCCTCATACCAATACATCAAGAATATGATAATTTAAAATGGTTAAGTCATGTTTGATAACATACAAAGGTCCACCGAGTGTATTAAATTTTGGACGGTGAAAGAAAGGAGGTTTAGTGGAGCTGAAATATCGATATCGATTTTGCAAGTAGAATTCTATACTAAAAGTAAAAGTTAGGAGGTTTTTTTTTCTTCCATTTTTTTCTCTAGGCTGTTTCAAAATTTTTCCTGCTTGGTGGACAATTGGTATTTCCGCGCACTGTGATTGTGTTAATGCATACGCACTTTCCTTGTTTTGATGTTTCTGCTGATGAATGTCTTAGAAGTGATAGTAGTTGTAACTTTTGTGGCCCACACGTCAACAAGGAAAAATATGTCTCAAAAATTGTATAGACATACTCATACCTGCCTAACATCACAAAGCTCCAGCAAAAGATGCGAATATACTATATAAAAATGAATAAAGAATCAAGTTTGAAAATAAACAATTTCCAAAAGTCCCTCTCTCCAAGTGAAAGACGAAAATACTTCCGGGATTTCCAAAGTGCTAGAAATGCAGTGAAACTTCATTATTCCGTTAGTGACATGCCTTGCAGAATTGAAAAACTGAAATATGCTGCGGCTTGTTTTAGTTGCACTACAATAACATTGAGCATTAAAAAGTTAAGGTTTACATTCGCCAAATATTTCTTTCAGATAAGTCTTAAATGTGCTTACCAATCAAACAGGCTTTCTTATAACAAAATAAAACTCACCTGGTAAAGGTTTTGTCGCCTCGTGTTATAGAGCAGGGTAAAGCCAACATAGAAATAAATGAAAGCATTATCGCGAGATTCAGAGTAATAAAAGTACAACTGTTATGAAAACAGCGATGTTATCACAGAAGACGGGCGGTCTGAGCGTCAATGGGGTACTAATACGATATGGCGTAGAGCTCCGACGCCAGCCATTATCACGGCTGTGCACAACTATCCCAGCTCTGAAATTCTCACTTCCACAGAAACAATGCTGCAAATAGAGAAAAGTGTAGCTTTAGACGCTTCTGATCGCATAATGTGAATATCATTCATTCTTTGTTTCACGAATCCATCGTCCTCAACATCCTCTGCTAATGACAACTGAATCGGCAGTTTCAAGGTAAAGAACATAAATAATCTAAAATCTAGATTATACGCGGTAATTCATGCCCGGAGAAGAGGGAATCTTTAGATTATAAAAGAGCAATGCTACACAACGCTTCAAAACAAATGTGAATGTACTAGAACAAAATGCAACCCTGGAAATCCTCTGAATACTTAAAAAATGCAGCACAAGTATCTCAGCACCCTTTTGCATTACTTATATTTTCTGCGTATACCTTGTTAAGACTATAAAGATACCTCATTTCTTTATTCTCTGTTAACAGTCAGAAACAAATTAGTTCCTCTAAAGGCTCTGATGACAATTACCTCAAGAATGTTAGTACGCTTGCTGACGACACTTATTGCTTGGTTTTTCCGTCACATTCTCCATTAACTGAAAGAAACATAACGACAACAGTTTTGATTTTTTTTTTACAATACAAATACAGAAATTGCTAGAACACTACAACAGGTTCATAATGCTTTTGCATGTTCTGATGAGTATTTTTTTTTTAACTGTCCATGTGTTTGGGAAATTTCATACTTAATAAAGATTCTTTACAAACATATCACCAACAGACTTGTTTACAACAAAAACTTTTAACCTTTCTTTTTTCCCTGAAGTTTAAAGTATAAGGAAAATGTAATACTACAATCAATAATTAACACAGTTTTTGTCAAAATTTCATTGATAGTAATTTTGCATACTAATATATTATGAGCAATTTTGCCATCTTTATGTTCTTCCAAGGCTAAATGCAGAAAAAAAACTCTAATTTCCTTTCTGTTTGATGTACAAAGCACACCTAAGTTATTGACACGCTGGCTTTTCCTGAATCTCTTCATAAATATGACGAATCATATGTTGCACATATGGAAATATTAGGATTTTTATTCCCCAGGTTCCAACCGACGTTTCTCAGCTAAAAGCAAACCCTGAACAAATTTCATCCGAGCAAGTTGACTAAACTCTGACTTCAAATTACTAAGCAGGAACTGTAACTATTACACCACAGAAGTTAAGTGAAAGCAAATTACAGTAATCCGAATATTGGAGAAACCTGCAACAGTTATTGAAAACCTAACATGTGTCACTACATTATTTCGTAAAGAATCCTTTGTAAACGCCTTCCATTTCTCTGTTATAGGAAGATGAGACCTACATGGAAGGAAAGAACATTGAAATACTTTTGCTGATACTAAAAATCATCCAATTTTTCAATGCAATGTTGTGGACATCTATTTAATATTGGATATATGAATTTTATAAAGTAAGCAATTAAATATTCAGAATTTTACGAAATATAATTTTAAAATTATATTTATAAAAAGCTTCTTATGCTATAGTTTCCCAAAGAAAAAATATTTTTGATCAGCTAAACGAAAAGCAATTCTGAAACACTTTTACCACACATACCAATATTATTTGTACTGCCTTCAGCATGATTGTAAAAAGGGAGTTTATTTTACCAAAAAGTAGATTCGAACCTTCGTGTCACACCTAGTGCTGGTGTCTCGCGATTTCACGGCCGACTATCAATAATCTGGTTGGTTATTTCCTATAAAAAGCATCATTATGGAAAATCGCACTGTCAGTGTATTACAACAAAATCAGAACATCATTAGCCTGAGCCAATATTATTAAAGTAAATGTTATATTTTAAAAAAAAATGACTAACTTTTGGTGAACCAACGTAGGCAGGCCTGCAGCCTTACGTAAACAAATGCGATGGACCGATGAACAAGTTAGTTAATAAAATGTTGCCAACAAACAGAGCATCAAAATATATTTCAATTATTCACGATCATGCAAAAATGTGGAACAATTCCCAAAATGTTTACCTTCGAAACTGTTAATATTATGTTTGGGTAATATGGACTCCCCATATAGGGTTGGTGCTATTTCGCTATTTGTTACAGTATTTTTAAGCTCCTGCGTTTTTGGCTTGACCTTTTATGAACACATGATGGAAAAAGCCAGCTTCATTTTGATACTTATCTCCTTGTGTAATTTTTTTTATACGAGCATCATGCGTTTCCATTTTCTAGTGCGTTTTCGATTACTATTTGATGGGTATTTCTTATGTGCATGATGTGGTACTACTAGAGTAGTGATTCAATTAATTTTACCTTAATTACACCAATTATAGTTGAAAAATGATTTTAAATTACACAATTTAAACTTGGATAAATGCAAGATGTGATGACAATTCTTTATCATCAATAAACCTTAGTTTATTATACAATTTTTAAAATCCTACAGGGTTTCCTTTTCGAGTGCGTAAGTTCGGCTCATGCATCATTTATAGCTTGTACGTTCCAACATTCTAAATTAATATATATTATTGCACCATAACCGCAGAATTAAACAATCCTGTATATAACATGCCTTAGCCAAGTTTTGAAACCACAGCTTGAGTATCACACGGAGTACTACCTCCAAAACTACAGGTGCGCATGTCCAACATTAGCTATTTGACATTATTCCACTCAAAGGTCGTTTTGCCCGAGGATTCCCGGCTTACTTCCTTATTGCCACTAATAGCGTACTTCTAAACTGCCGAGGAAAGTTAATGGCCGTATTTCCCTATTACTTCTACGCTCGTCTTATGTGCAAGGCATGGAGCACGATCTCGTAACCTTCAGAAAAAAGTTTCATACTAGTTATTATATATTCATATCGTCAGCGATACCGTTCCAGAATTCCGCAAAGCCTTAACTTGCTGGAAGGCAAAGAGCTCTAGTATACTTGGCACAAGCTAAAATCAAGTGTTTCTGAAATTAAGGCATCTAACACGAATTTTACTGTTGCAAGACAGTGCGAAAGCTGTTTAATTATTTGTGCTACATTTACTTACTTCCAAACTGAGAGCAACACATAAATGTTCCCTACATATACGAAGATCAATATAATACTGGAATGCTTATATTCACGTAGGAAAATTACTTTTAGTTAAGTTGCAGTTGGTATTTCACTGTTTTAAAGCATTACACAAAGAAGAGGTATTAATTTATAACCTTTCGTTTGGTATATATGTTGCTCAAATTCCTAAAAATCCAATTACAAGAAAGCAAAACAGCATAGATGTAAGCTTATATTATACATTCTGCTCTGCATATAATTTTAACTGAAAACATAAATATTCTACTTAGGTATCTTAAAATTTGGAGAAAAGTTTTTTCTCTCTCTTTCCTTTTCAGCAAATCTTATTGCGTACGTCACCATAGGGGGGGGGGGAGGGAGGTAAACATTCTAGGCTACGTTTTGGGTAGTTCTTCGGCATTTGCCAGTTATAAGGAGTGAGAAAAAATGGAATAAAAATAGTAAGAGAGGATCGCCCTGGACGGGTCTGAACCGAAACTCGAACTATCGTGCCACTAGAATAAATAGCTCATGTGGTGTACGGCTTATGTGCTTATGGGCACGGACTGTTATACATATGTTTTATTTCGTACTCATTAATTTAAGCAAAGGTGGGTTTATGGAGCATTACACTTAAAACCAAAATATCTCACTGAGTTCTATGAAAAGTGTCATACAATAAGTTTACACTTTTCCTAAAAATAATAGGCAATGTTATTTCACTGCTCTATTATTGGTACATATTAGAACACTTATGTGGGAAGTAGACAATATCACAAAACAAAAGAGAAAATAACAAGAAGCGTAAACACTTTGGTAATATAAATCATTCTATTACCTGATCACATAGAAAGTCTCTCGAAATTCCTACTTTCCTATGGCTATGTTACAAATATCTCAATCATAAGTGGTGAGAAAGAACCAGGACCTGCAGAAAACAGAACGAGAGTGCGGAAGAAGATGACATAAAATAAAGTTGAAAGTAATGATGGAGCAGTTAGCGGAATGAATGCCCGGGAAAACCGAAGAATCCTTAGAAAACCCATCCAGATACAGTTTCATCCACCACAAACTTCGTATATGCCTGCATAGATAGAGTCAGACTGAAAAATTCCATGCCACAGCCGGGATTTGCACCACGGATCTACTGGTCTCCGTCCGGTTGTTCTTAACTATTCATTGAGGTACCGTGGCCAACATGCCAGCATGACATTAAATTCTCCAACTGACTCGTAATTTTTTTTTCGGCAAACAACTAGAGCTTCCTATATACAATAAGATAAGCGCCGTTTGTAGGGACTTACTATGCTATAAGTACTGAAGTCCCAGGTTAAGAGCAACCGAACGGCGAGTGGGAGATCCGTGGTTCAAATCCCGACTATGGCACTGATTTTTTCCTCCGACTCTACCTATCCAAACCTTAACTTACACACGGCTAGTGTGGAAGAACGACCAATGTCCTTCATTCATGTCAGCTCGGATAAAACACCGCCTTGGTTGAGGGGTCTTAGCTGCGGCGCCCCAATTCAATCACAGTGAAGTGCTAATTTTTTGGCATTTAAGAAATAATTAGTGCATTGAAAGTACTGAATCAAATAATTCGATACAGCAATTTGCTATAAAAGACGGAACCTTTCTCGATATGAAAGCTTCCATGATGATTCTAACACCCTTGAAAGTTAGTAACCTAATCAGAAATACAAGAGCACTGTTTCTGAGCGTTTTGATGGTGACGAATGCTTGACCTGGCCGGAACACATATGTTGACCAAGCCAAATTTGCTGACTATCCTTTGCATATAATAAAGAACGAATAACCTTCTCCACGAACAAGGTCAAGACTCCCACCTGGGACTGTTTATCATATGATTTCTTGCCTTTATCCTCTAGCATTATGTAACTTTTTGATACCTTTTGGCGTAGAACTAAAGATCTTGTTTTGTAACCAGCATTTACATACATCCATTTGCATGCACATACAAATGGCAAAAAAAGCAAGGAAAACACAATTTGTGTTGTTTTAAAAATATTTCGTTTGAACAGAAAACAAGAGAAGGTACTTAATAAACCACAATAACTTAATCACAGAACTTCGCAGTTCTGTTGAACAGTTGACGAATACGGAAAAATAACACATTGCGTTTCAAAATATATTTACGGTTTTACTCACATAAGAATTAGTAGCTTCTCGAAACTTTCAAGAAGATTAATTACTATATATGGAATGCTTCAACTCTATGCATTACACTCATCGGAAATCTGCAAATATACAGTCGTCATATCATTGTTACTGAATGTAAACCGAGGAATATGGCCCCACGGTTACTGTGAAGCTCGCATTCGGGAGGTATCGGGTTCGATTAACCTCCACTGCCAACTGTAAGCTAAGGATGTGCATAGCTTTCCTTTTCCGTAGGCAAATGTATTGGTTTCTCTATCATGATTTCCTTTCCATCATGGCCCCTTCATTTCTTTTTCATCTTTTAGGTGTCCCTCTAGGTTCCGTGGCGTATAGCGGTGCCGGACAAATGGCGCGATGTTTGCACGATGGATAAAGTACTTCCCCGCGAAAACTACATGTCTGTTTGGTCAATGGTCGTTCATCGCCCTTTATAAGTAGGTGTCGGACGGGATTTCAAGCCTGAAACCTGGTCTTCCGCGCCTCTTAACTTGTGTGCCTGCGGCCTGCAGCCTCCAGAAACGTTTATTTAGAATGAAATCTTATATTGTCACATTAGTGACTGTTTGTTTAGTGAAGTTACTAGAGTTTGTATTGATAATGTAGTAGTGACGTCACGTGTGTGCGTCATCACCCTCTGGTGAATGAGTACATGATTTTGTGATCTTTGTGTACTGGCATTTGGCTGGGTCGGGCGTAATGCCCCATCTGTGTTAAGGTATGTGGTCAGATGGGCCATCTTTGTAATTATTTAGTGTAGTAAATATTTGTCTTAACTTGATTTTAGTTTGTACTAGTCAAACTTTATATAAAATATACTAGTGAAATCCCAACCTCTCCTGAGTATGCCTTCCTCTGATTTATTGGCCCCTGAGGTGCACGATCTGGCCAGGTGACATCTTAATCGGTGTCCATCGATAGTCAGGTAGTCACAATATGAATTTATTAAAATATAATACTACATTTATCTGCTTATAGCAGAAGGCAGAGAAAATTAATAATTACATTTACCATCTTTAACTTCCCGTTAAATTTGCTACAGATTACTTTCCGCATCTGTAGCATATATGATGTTTCTTACTCTCTTCCTCAATTCACTTCAAAAAAGGTGAAAGAACCTTGTATCATAGGATTCTAGATATGGGTTATTAAATGTGTCCACATATCAGGATGGTTAAATAAAAGATATGCTAGTAAATGAATTATGTCTCATCTAAAAAGTCATTGCAGAGGCGGGTTTCGAACCCGTTCAAAGCCTCATTCATCCTCCAAGAGCACCTGCTTCTAAATCTTTAAGCATGGGAGAGATACAACATTGAGCATGGGGCAAATTGGAACTCCGACGTAGAATACCAAGGAGCCGGTTCTGTGGGAGAAGGAGAGATGAAGCAACCCTCTACGAACTACATACAAACAACGGAATACATGAATCCATGAATAGCAACCCAATGAATACATGCATGAGAGGAATTAAACATATAAGCGAGACAAAAAGGAACAAGAAAACGCACTCACGAGGTCTGTACATGTGGGACAAAGCCCTACTTTAGTTCGAAAGATTACCAACAGGAGTTACTATCATCGTCTGTGGTGTTTCACTATTCTAAGTCAGGTTATAATCAAGAAGTTAGTGAGATTTTCAAATATAGTGGCTGAAAAAAAAATTGCAACGTTCTTTGCTCGAATAATCAAACTAAACAACACGTCTAGCTATTTTGTAGTACTGTGACTAGAAAAGTTGTGTTCCATAAATAAGTGTGATGAGGTTTAACTCATAGATCTGATATGAAGTTCACCGATCGATGTGCCACTTTGAGCGCAAAGTAGTGGTTCTGATCTCCGAAACTGCACATACGCGTCGGTGGTATGAGGGGAAAGGTACGCTGATTTCATCACTCCCCTATAGGCCTAAGTGGCTGGAGACAAGCTGCAGCGGAAATACGGCGGTCTTGTCTTCTCTTTATCCCCGAGCTTTAAGACAGTTACATAAGCACAAGCATTGACAGCTGACGTAAGGGAGTTAAAAAGTTTGGTATTCAGAAATGCTATACATATGTTTGTAGATTTAAAGTCCCCCCTCCAGAAATGGTAACATTAAATGGTGCACAAATTTGCAAAATGTTAACAAAATATTAAATAAATATTACGGATTCAAGCTGCTTAGAATGTCAGTATCTTCTTGGTTTTCAGTTACTAATTTATGGCCAAGAAATAATCTTTTTGACTTATTTTAACGCGCGTTTTCTGCCTCATGGAATGCTTAATTAAATCTTAGCAAAAATGTTCCTCTATAATTACTTATTTCCTAGCTTCCAGGACTTAAAATGTTCCTCTATAATTACTTATTTCCTAGCTTCCAGGACTTAAAAATCGCCTTTAGTCTCGTATACTAATTTAAAAATTAAAGTCAGAAGCTATTTTGCAGATAAATTCTTCTGGAATAGCAACCCTTTAAAATCGCAAAATAATTATCAAAATCGCTATTTTAGAATTTTCTCATACAAACACTTCGTCATCTTGAAGTGTCAGTACAGACTTCCTCTCAGATCACTCTCTAATTAGAAAAAAAATATCATAAATATCCAAATTCTATATTTTTATAAACTTTCATAGTAGTTTCTTTACATAGATGAAATTCAAATTAATATTAATTTTAGATATTTAAGGATAAAAACTGAATTTTCGACCATTCCCAACAAAGAATCACTCTTTTAAAGCACATATAGCAAAAATTCCTCTAATAGCGTACAATCAGAAGCTAATTCCAGGTTTGAATTTTAGTACATTTAAACGTCGTTAAGTGATGTTTACCTAGAGTGAAGTGCGTGAACTTTTGAAACTTCGTCGTAATCTTTTCTCACACTTTTACCACTTTAAACTTGTCCACATAAAGCAAGATTTATTCCATTACCTTCACATATTCAGTATACTTTTAAAGTTCCATGAGGAGATCTAGCATAGCTTTAGATTTATGTGTTTATACAATTTGTATATTCCTTTTTAAAACTTATAAAGGCTACGTGCACATTTAC
Source organism: Mantis religiosa (assembly GCA_030765055.1). Classification (NCBI taxonomy): domain Eukaryota; kingdom Metazoa; phylum Arthropoda; class Insecta; order Mantodea; family Mantidae; genus Mantis; species Mantis religiosa. The sequence goes on from CM060947.1 coordinate 179,513,159, forward strand.
TACCTTTTATGATAACAGTTTTAATGTTACACAAAAACTTATTGTATTGGATTAACATTTAAAGAGACGTGAGAACATTTCATAAAATATGACGCCATTTTGACTCATTTACTAATACTTTTGTATGTTTATGTACATAGAAATAGGAAACATAATTTGGATTTTAGTTATGTTGGACAATTCAGCAATGAAAATAGCGTCCAAGCTGACTGACATTTGCAGTAAACTGATGAATATCTTGGGTAAGAAAAGATGAATTTGCTCGATTTCAATTTGTATTACAAAGCAAATTAAAGTTCACCCTAGAGGTGAACAACTGTGTTGCAGCAGCTATGGGAGAAATAAAAAAGCAATGTAGAGAGTTGTACTAAGAGGAATTTTAAGAAACGGGATTACGAAAACAGACTGATGAAGACTACATTTGAATATTTACACAAAATAGTCTCGAATTCAAAATCGTTCCGTTAGAACAATTAACAAGTTTCTGTAACAATTATTTCATAGAAGTGAGGCAACCTGCTATTTTACACTTGGCAAATTCTGCATTTGCAGTAATAGTTTGATTAAACGAGACATACGTTTGTGAAATGTAACACGGCCGGTACAGACTGCAGCTTACCCTTAAAATGGTCTCAAGCTTTTAGCATGTTCATGACGCAAGCAGGATTAGAAGCCGTGCCCTCTGGAAAGCCACAACAGGGATTTTCACTCAAATACAAACACAATCACCAGAGTTTGTAGTTAGTTGATTTTAATGACTTGGGGTGGGCGGACACAAATCCACTTCGCCAGAATAAACTCAGACAAAACAGTGCATCATTCGTGACCCTCGGAATAGCAGAACATGAAGCTGCCCAGTTTTTCCTCCTCTGCTACCTATAACGCACAGGAAAATCATGAAAACTCTGCAATATTGCATATACAACCATATTACATTTACCCCACCCTTCATCCGCGGATCGAGAGCGCTACCCGTTGCCTGCCCATCCTAAACTCAATAATTGCTCTCGCTTATACAAAAATATTACTAATTATACGTCAGGGAATTTTGCAGTATTTCATCTGCGAGGGCCGCCATATTACATACTAGTTTCGGGTGTAATTTTGAGTTTGGCCGGCAATATCCTATAAAACGACATGGGGAGGGTGTATGTATACATATGTAGTACGTATGAAGCGGAAATGTTGGAAAATGGACTCGCTCGACTTCTCGCGTGGTGCTGCCCCAAGTCTGTAATAATGTGATCCAAGTGCCGGGGAGGAGATATGGGCATCATTACGTACTTCACAACTCAAAACCAAAAAAGGCTTGAAAACAACGTTCCTTAAAAGTCGAGCAGCACTGAACTTGGAACAAGTCTAAACACGCAATACAAAATTTTCAGCTCATTTTATAATTAGATTGACATCACAATTAAGATGTTCACAGCAGTAAAGCGGAACCAGATCTTATCAAGTGATTTACTCCACATGGTGAAGATATTCCGATGACTGCTTGGCTGAAGTTAGGTATGACTCGATTTCTACTGGATGGAAGCCGGGTAGCAACGAACAGCTAGTTTTAAAACATCTAGTTCCTTATCTTCTATCTCTTCGGTTTACCAATCACTCAGAAAGAAGAGAACTACGAAGATTATTTTCAGAAAATCCAAGATATCAATTGCATTATCATAAACATCTGATATTTTAGGCAAAATCCATCTGATATTTTAGGCAAAATCGATAAGATCCAATTTTAACAAATTCAATATTATATAAACATTTTTCATGTGAAGGACAGCTGGGGTGACGATACTTTTCTAAAAGTTTTTGTGTCGTATCCATGGATGATGTTATATTTAAATACTATTTAACTCTTTGAGAAAATTCGCCATCTACTTTTCTGATACCTTCTAAAACACTGCGTTAGGCGTGTTCCAAGCAACAACGGGTAATAAAAATGGGAAGAAAATAAATGCGAATCAGCTAAGAGAGCTGCAAGTGACTTGCAAAAGGAAGTTGTAACGCATTTTCCATAATAAATGCATTTTTTTACAGCTTAATCGTTGTTTTTATTTGTCACATTATGTTAACTTAAGGAAACCAACACAAATGAATAGTATGAAAGAACTTGAGGTTTTGAAACCTTCATCAAAGCGCTGCTAAAGTACAAAACAAAAATGTTGCCAGGTGGCATTTCCCTGCTGTAGAAACTATTTTCTAAAACTACTAGTTACAAACCTATTCAAAATATGTATGCATATTCTCCAAATATTCGCGCTGCATTCGTAATTTAAGTGAAGTATGTAAGGAAGCTCTTCATACCTACCGAAATAGTATTCACCTCCGACATGAACAGTCCCCCGATGCCAATACCACCGCTACAAACGGCTGTTAAGGGTTTTTATTTGTAACGATTACAATATAGTATATTGGTGTTGACAGCCCTGATTAAATGAATTCAAACTGCAAACACAAAGCTTTATGAAAATTTAATATGCTTTTGTGAGGAATGAAAAGAAATAATGAACTCATTATAGCGCAATGTTGTGTGCGACATTAGTATTTATACAAAACGTAGTAAAAACAAAGTGCATGTCTGTAAATTGCGATTTCAAGCTACATGTTCTTGGTTCACTGGAAATTTCTCCTCTATCATATTTGCCAATATCACTTCTGCAAATATACCACAGCAAGTTGACGGTCAATTTAATTTTCCAGCAAGTGCTTCAACCAAAATGTTGACAAGGTTCGCTGAGGAATCAATGAAGGGGGTTAATTAAATTTAAAATGTCATTGGCAACTTCTGAAAACCATTTGCATTCTGTTTGTTAAATGCCGGCACAAAAAGTCCTGTTTAGGGACATATTCCTCCCTTAAATTTTTCTCTAACACGGCAAAGCTCTTAAAATCTTTAGGCGATTTATGGTCATAAATGGGTGATGGACAAAAAAAGCGGCGAGAAATGATGTTCCTTAATTTTTACATAAAAAACATTAGCTATTTTTCAGCATTAAGAAACTACATCTGCCATATAAACGATATATAGACCCATATTTGTTATATATACTCTTTAACAAAATTGTATTTCTTCAAATTGTATTTCTTCCTGATTAGCCCCTTGCTGCACCGTAAAGTTCAAATGAAAACCATATCACTCCAGTCCAAGATACCAATAAAATGCTGCGAGGAACCTATTCTCCTTACCTATAAACCTCATAATGCAGTGTTAAAATGCAAACTCAAACAGATGCAAACATTCTGATCTCACAATTAAATACTGAAATCTTTAGTTTCGTCCACTTCAAGAACTTTTAAGCTTTAGTTACTTCTGTGCCTTCTCAATTATTCTTTGCAGCAGTAAATACCGTCAGAAGCAAAATTTAAAATTTGTGTCATACTATCAGAAAGTTCAAGATATACATTTATACGTATAAATGCACATATCTCTCTATCAAATTTGTCTGACCCATTTTTGGGAAAATGAAAAATAGTGAAAAATGTTCCATTTAAATTCCAGTTTGGTAAGACATATTTTCTAATCTTTGCATGACATACCTAAACAATGCCAACTCAATTATTAAGTTTGGTACCTATTTTCGATTTACGTTCTTGGGTTATCTGTTCATTTACACAGATATATGGGCCTTTCCCCATAAATGCAGTTTTATGGGGTTCATGGAGCGCAAAACATGAATTTTCAGATAAATCTCGATATCTTGTTTTCGAGAGTATACCAAAATCTTCTACCTAATAGCTGATAATCAAGTTTATCACTGACAAATACCCAAGAAGGTAATGAAGAAACCTATGATCAGTATAAGGGACGAAATTACGTTTAGAATATGTTTTAATAAATAAGATTATTTTCTGACAGTTATAAATTCTAGCTTAGGGTAGCGGGAGGCCTCATATTCGGAAGCTTCAGTCTTATTTCGTTCAATTATGATGCAGAGAATTGTGTGCTATCTTAATGTGAAACTGAAAATTTTGTGTCACACACAAATTAGATAAAAGGCGTAGAACTTTAAAACTTTCCTCTAGTTAGCTAAACATGGTCAAGTATGGCTTTTTCATGCATGTGTGGCCAAATGAGCTAAGTATGTCTTCAGGGCCGTGTACCGTGATCGAATAGCAGAATCATTTGACCTTGATTTTATTCCTATTTTCGTAAAATTTTGGTTTGTTATTTCGAATAAAATAAGAATAAAAAGATAAACTGTATTCCAAATTGCTGTACACTATACACTTTTATTGCACCTTAAAAGGGTAAGATAGACGCAACCATTTATGCGGGGAAAATGGAGATATCTCGTTTAATTATACAGTATATTTTTCCTGAAGAAAGGGCTAAACTATTCCAGAAAAATTTGCAGCTTGCTGCTAAGGCAGCGCACTTCAAAATTAATCGACCTATTTCACTTCTGTTTCTGATGTAATAAGTAGAAAAAGTAGCGTGACGGTCACATTAAACCACCCATCTCCCAAAATAGGATACGTTACATAGGTACAGTAACGAATGATGTAAATTTAAAACACTCCTTCATTCACTGAAGCTTATTTTCTAACCTGTTTACTATAAAATTTAATCTTGGCTTCATATATTTAACGAAATTTACTTTCCAAACTCAGGCAATAATTTTTTTAGGAATATAATGCAGTTTATTCGACACGCTCGAAGCTCTAAATTGACAAGAGAAGTACATCTTTACAAGATAACAGAAGAAATCAAATGTACTAATTTTAAATTACAATTATTCACCTTTACAGGAAACAAAAGATAATCGTTATTTGTTTTAAAAAGTGCCAGATCTATTTATAAAACCTAAAATGTCTTTAGACAAGTGAAGCAATCATTAGCTTCTGTTACCTGGACAACTAATCGCGCACTGTCGTAAATAATGATATTTTTGGCTCTAACGGACGCCTGAAGATTGCCCAAGTAGTTGATGAGCAATATAACTGGCCGCCAGCGCCGTCGTTTAAACATCGATATACTTCCCTGCAATACAAAGCACAATACAGAGACAGCAAACGGATCAGGTAAAATGATATTTTGGGGTGTTGATCGTACGATATATACCTCTTATTGGTAGCTTGGTATTCTTAGTCGTGTACATTTTGGTAATCAACACGGAGATGAAGTACAGCCGTACTTCACGTGTTTCTTAAACGAGTTTGTGGTGTCTATCTACGGCAGCAACGGCAAAACAAAAACAAAAATGAGCTGCTATGCGAAATAAATGCTCATGCTCATTTAAATTACGAAACATGCTGTAAGCGCTCTTTCTACCTTATTTCGACTAACTGACAAATGCACGCCAGAAGCAATTACAAAGTCATATTAGAATTTTTACGTCGTTATGTTTCCTACTTGTAGTAACGCAATAAACAACGCCTCCTGTGAAAACAAATGAAACCTACTCTACGATCTTCCTATGTATGCAATATCTAAAAATCGCTTCCGGCGTGGAGAAAGTCGCATAAAATTTACGAGCCTGGACGAATTATTATTTTTTTAGCAATACGCTGATAATAAAACATTCATCAGCTGGTGATAAAAAACGAGAAAAACAAAGTATTATAACAGAGGCGGGAGGGAACGTGTCTATTAAAACGCATATGAAAGCACAAATCACTCGTAGATTGGTTGTTCTAAAATGTTTCATATTCCCACCCAATCGATGGTGATATTATTAAGTTTTGCAATTTATTCCCGAAATAATGTGCGCAGTCATGCATAAGCAATCGGCGTTTCGAGCGGTATATATTGGTAAGCTGTCCCAAAGTTAATGTGCTGGCGTATGGAAGAATGCCATCTGTCCGAAGCTCGGAAAATGAGTTACTGCTGAAAGGTGTTGTCTAAAAGCTTTGCAAGATACAGCGTGACTGAAAAAGTGTTATACATTCAACGTCACTCATTAGTCTAGCTCTTTTTTTCTCTATGGTGAACTGAAGACTGAATACAAGCAACTTGACTTGGAAATTAAAAATATACGCACACGCAAAGGATCTTTTCACTTAATTTAATAAAAACTAAACCATTAAGACAATACATAACTCAAGTTTGGGGAAAAATGAAGATATAATTTGCATTACGACTAGAGCTATCATGTTGCACAGTTGTCTCTATATGAAGAATTTCAAAGCCCCAAATGTTTTAAACTCTACTTTTCTGCATTCCACTTCTTCTAGATTTTCACCGTCCAAATAGTTCCTGTTTGAACTTGCGACCTTCAACTTTAAGCCATATCAATGATGAATGAAATGGATCAAATGATGCTTAAATGAGCACAGGGCCCATAGAGCTTAGATAACACGATACTCATCTTTCAGGGTTAAAAAAAAAAAAGCTGGAAACACAATCGCTCCATGGACATTTTATAACTTTACGTAATTTAAGGACAATTAATAATTGTTGCACTGAGAAAAGATCCAATAATTATGCTAAAACTATTTCACACAACTCGCATTGTAAACAGTTGAAAAATGCAGTAATAAGTACAGAAAATAATTTTTCCCTTATACCTACTTAATTCTTACACAAGATTTCTTTTTACATTTGCATACCAAGCTCAAATTAAAAATTTGGGAGAGTTGATGTCCAAGGGGCATTTCATATTACCAATAAAAACGATTATTTATTAACAAAAGTTAATATTGAAATTAAATAGTTCTTTCACACCAGCCATGTGTAGGCCAAATTTTGGACAGGGGAGTCAGACTGATAAATTCAATGCCACAGCCGGCACGCTGGCCATGGTAGCACAATGGTTAGAGCAATCGGACGGAGACTGGGAGATCCATGTTCAAATGCCGGCTATGCCAATTAATTTTTCAGTCTGACTCCACCTGTCCAAAAATTAACATCTTAAAAACGCTCCATATGCGTAGCTTGTTAAAACTGCGTGTGCATATGCGATTTATGTTCTGATTATGTAATAGAAGGTCAAAAGCAATGTGAATATTCTGGAATTTTGGATTTATAAGTACAGTGCCTTAAGACTTTAAACAATAATATTGTTTAAATTGAACTTAATAAAGACACTTATTTTTAAGGTCATTCAAAACAAGTAAAATAAAATTTTGGTGTTGCACCTTCCAATTACAATAGAAAGCAAACACACAAAAGTTATGTTTCCAGTACAGCGGGAATAAATTCATACTTTGAAAGTGTTAATTTGAATATGTAAACTTGTAGCACCATTAATATAGACAGATATTTATAACAATGTATAAAATTTCATTCTACATTTCATAAAATGATTTTATTAAACTGTAAATTATTTATAAGACAGTAAAGCTATTATTATTAATTATTATTACATGATAAAACAACAAAACGTTTAAAATGTCTCTCTTTGAGACACGTTTAAAAATGAATTAAGAGGAGGAGGATTGGTTTGCTAAAGACAAATATATGGAGGCTGAAAGCATGAATGCCTTTGAAGAAGGTACCTATTCATTATGTACATGAAAGATGTGGAGAATTTGAATGTAATGACATGAACTAAGTTGGAGTGCAAGTTAAGTTATTATGCGCATTACATACTTAAAGACTAATATACCATTAAAATGCTTGTCTGTTCTTTAAGATTAACAAATAATGCATTTCCAAAATAAGTCTGTTTACTCGATAATCCAATCTAGCTATTCAAACTTATCGACAGTTTATACGGTCAAAGCTCTTCAACAATTTAACTACCAAAAGTAAATTATTAAACCTATATCAAGAATCTCTACATGACGAAATGTAAGATTAAAAGCTTTCTACTGACGATGACAAAGTCGTACTTCTTAGCACATTCCTCGTTTTCATAGTCAAATCAAAGTTTAATTTTAACTTCAAAATGGGCCATTGTTGTTAACAAGAACTGGAAAGTAAATCGATAAGTTTGTAATTCCATATTCTAAAGTGCAGATTTTCTTACAGACTGCTGAAGCTAACTCAATAATCCTTACAGAAGAAGACAGATGAAGTGGCAGAATCAGAGTGGTGGGAAATTCACCGCTTTCGTCACCCAATAACAAGTTTCTGTAGAGTTCAAATGAGCACAGCACATATGGTATTGATTAAATACGTTCAAATGTCTATTTTATTAGTTTGCTGATATTGCAGGTATCATAAAACTGCAAGGAAAACGTAGTGCTTCAACCAATCATGAAAATATATTCCAAATTACTGTCAAGGATTACCACATCCCTACTTTTTTGTTTTATAAATACTTCCAATGATGATCGAACTGTTATAGCTTCAATTAAAGATGAATAATATTTGTTTCCTTCATTTAAAAGTAAAACTCAGCTTCAACTTTGTTTTTTTTTTTTCTGTAAATTTTTGAGGTTTGTCCGCTCCAATGTTCTCCCTTTGCATTATCTCGTTTGTTTACGAATAACTTCTGTTTAAAATTGAGCAGAATAATTATATTTATTTTAAATGGTAGTCAACATTTGCTTAATTTATTTTGCTATTCAAAAAATAGTCTAATCACATTCCGCTCCAGGAAGATTTCCAGATTTATTTAGGCAGTCCAGGAGAAACTTTAAGACAAGCAACTTGCTTAAAGTATTAAATATTCAAAGGAACAAAACCAATATCTTGGAAATGGTTAATGTTACCAAAAAGCTTAGAGAGGTCTACATGGGTAAATATTTTTGTGTATTTCTTATTATTTCATAGTTATATAAAGTTTCATAAAAATAAATGGGATATTACAATTTGTTGTCAGAAGATTGAATCTTATAGTTTACTTCTCATGCAAACATTTCAAAATAACATTTTCATTAATATCGTTGGTCATTTATCTTAAAATAAAATATAAATATTTTATGCAAAAAGTACTTGGTAAATGTTCTTGCACACCTTCACCTGCTTATCCAATTCTTCATCTCAATTATACTGTTCGCAGACAAACCAGGCCAATTTAAAAAGAAATGCCCTTTGGGGAACGCTGAAAACAATATTTCCGATGAAATACCAGTATACAATGTTCGAATGAAACGCATTACTTCATCTACCAGGCGTAAGCAAACGGCAGAGAAAGAGAAAGATCTTCATTCTTGCAGAACAGCAATATGATGCAAGTTTTCCTGGAGCATAACTTCGACCACCACGCGTACGTATGTAGTTAGACAAGGATACAGCTATATATTTGTCGATCTTGCCAAAGAAAATGAAAGCAAATCAATGGGAAGTCAAAATCGTTATAATTACTTTACACAACGCATATCTATTTCTCTTTTGAAGGTTTACTCTTCCAAAAGCTTACTTTAAGCTCTGTTTAAACGAAATTGATGTTTTAACCTGTAATATCCACAATTTCTTAATTTCCTAAACACCTCCGATGTTACATAACAGCAAACTGTGCGACCCTTTCAAACTCTTAATTTAAATTTGAAGTACTCAAAGTATGTCTCAAAGTGCCAGTCAAGTAAGCTAGTGATGTAGGATAGCAAAAGCTATTTTGCCGAAAATTACATACTCCTTGACAAATATTATCCTTAAGTTTATAAGACAATCCCTTGTGATATTACATGTAGGTCGTTAAAGCAAGATGTTTGCTTTATCAAAGATGGTTGCATGAAAAAAATACAGAACACATTACAAGGCACCATTGTACTACATCACAAGAAAAATTCTTCATGTATCGATATCTAGAAATCTGTACTGTCTTATCCCGAATAAAAGCAATTTTGACCAGTTAAAATGGGTTAGCCATTCCTCTCTCCTCCGAGTTGCGGCAAATCCTTCCGTGGTGGTTCGCGTTGACGATGGTCATCTTGCGCCCAACACCTACTCGCCGAACGATTGTCATACATCGCCCACCGGAAACACGTGTACCGGAGCATCGCTTTCCTAGTCCATCTCGAACTTTTTACAACATCCCTCTTGGCGTCCATTGTGGAAGGCATTTCGGCGGAAACATTGCCGCTGGGTACTCGAAAGTTTCTCAAGTAAATAACCTCGCTATGTACATCTGGCTCTCATGCAGAGCTGGAAACCGTTTCATCTCCTGGCCACATGTTTCGCTTCTCCCCCCTCCACATCATCTTCACTTCACAACTCTGGCCCTTCAAAACCGCTCTCCTTATGGAGTCTGCAATTTTAACTTTATTTTTCGAAACTACTTCCAACTGCATCTACATTCCAACGTTTAACAGAAAAAAAGAGAGGCAATATTGAAATAAGTACATATATTACGCACGTGTTGACTTTTTATCTGCATTGCGAAACCCATACACAGAAAAATCTCAAGCCGCCTAAACTCCCCCCTCCTCCTCACCCCTTTCCCGGATGCTGCTCTCGGAGTCTTCTCCAGGAAGGCTGCGTCTGAAAATTCCTGGGTGTTCATCAACTCCACATTGTGTACATGGAGGACTACTGGGGTAAAGTATTACGCTTTAATATCCACCCCGTGATCATCGTCCTCAAGTACCTGAATCTACATTATTAAAACTATTCTCTCTTCTCCAGCAGCCTTTGCCTGGAATAAGTAAGCCGGGATGGATGTAATCCATGTGGACACTGCCATGCGTAATTAAATGTCTGCCTTATTGTTTAATGTTCCTATGCATAACAATGACCACACTAGTTGCTCTATTTCTACCATGCAATATGGCTACGGTGCATTACGCCATCTCCGAAGCAAAAACTCCGCGATTAACACAGACAATGCCTGCCAAAATTACGAAGTCATCCAAGTTGGGAAACACCTGCTTAAAATGATAGTTTGAAGTTTTATTAGCAAAGAATAGCTTCCATACATGGCTGTCTATTAACTCTGCAGTATTAAAAGCAAGAAAAACTTCCATGAGAAATGACAGCAGTCAAACGTTAGAAGAGAAATGAACACTTATGGCGTGATTTCCAAAACTTTCACAATACATAGCAGCAAATCCAACTGTAACTTGTTGACCAAATCTGCAGAAATCAAATAGATCACGTACACACGATTTTGACTACATTTATTTTATTTCTGCATAGAAGTTAAAATTCAATGTTGTCTTCTGATGGTAACCGAGTCATGAATTAGAAAATCGTTGATGTTTCTCCCCACCTCGGAACAACTCATTTTCTTTATATTTAACTACGTTTACAGGAAAGAGATCCACACTCTTCTTTCACGTGTTCAAGATTTCAAAAGCTTACTGTTAGATACAAATGATAGGACACAGAATATCTTATATTGCTAAAAACTAGATGGTCATTTGGCACACACATTGGAGTAATTAAACGATTGGGATAAAATAAAACACAAAATGCTGCTTTAGAAATAGTAAACACTCCTATATCAGAAAATGTATCACAGCATTCTGAAACGTTCAAATTACATTATATATAATACGATATCACCACTGTGGATGTCCTCTAACTCACGCAACCTGAATCGAACTAAAGCCTTTTATTTTTGAGGTGGGAAATCTTAATGAGGTTTCAATACAAACAAAATCCTTTCGCCCACGCTTCAATATAAATTGATGTGTATAGCTTCCTCATGTTTTTAAAAAGCTTTTCTAATGTGTTATTTCTTGTTTTAGTTTCCATTTTTCGAAGATAACGAGTACTTACAGGAACCTATTGCACATAAATCTTATTATGTACTTATAAATAGCTTCATATACGGTGCAATCGCATATACGGTGCAATTGCCTGGAACAAGCGTGGCTTTTGTAGATACAGAAGCATACAGAGGTTTAATTATTCAAGAGAAGTTTATAAAACACGAAGTTTAATTTGTGGTTGCATGTGTGTAAACAGTTTAACAACACACTTAATAAGCCAAACAAAATCGATGACTCAAGCCATAGAATTAAAGCAGAAGATATTGGAAAACAGAAGTCTTAAGCCTAAGTTCATTCAAAAGAAAAAAGAAATAAAAAAAATCCCAATTGCAAGAAACTCCCAAACTTTTCCAACTGGCTCTTCCGTTTAATAAGCTCTAAAAACAACGGAGTCCAATTAAGGTAACACTTTTTATTATAAAGGTTATTATACGGTAACGAATTTAATAAAACCTATAATATATTTGCTAAAAACTGTAACCAGAGATACACAGATCTATCTCAAAATCGCAAATATTCAAGCCAAGTTTTGTAGGAATCGGACTGAAGAGAAGTTTAAGCAATAACTCAGTATCTGCTATCGTTGCATATTTATCAAACTGACATAAAAAAAACTGTTAAGTAAACATAATTATAAATGAAACTGATTCTTAAATCTCAGAAATAAAATGTAATTAAGCACCGAAATCTGCAAAATCAATACATTCATTGCTTACGTATTTTCATACTGTTATTCAATCAATAACTGGATGTGACAAACACTAAACAAGGAAATAATACCTACAGTCTTGTGTATTCTATTAATTAAATTATATAAGTATAATAATTAAAATTATGTCTTAATCTGAATTCACTCGCATACATCAATAACTGGATGTGACAAACACTAAACAAGGAAATAATACCTACAGTCTTGTATACTCCATTAATTAAATTATGTAAGTATAATAATTAAAATTATCTGTTAACCTGAATTCACTCGCATACGTTTAACTACATTTAATGTTAGAAAATTTGAGTCAATGTTAGCGACTGTAACAAGAACATTATTAATTCCTTAGATCTAATCTAATAATTTAGTTTTCCTCTGAATATGCCATTTGTGGAACTCCTCTAGTTCCTTCCTTTTAGTAAGCAATGCAACTTGTTGAGAAGAAATGAGCTATCAATATAGTTGAGTAGTTTCCCTTTCAATTTCTACTCGGTGCTTCGTACTGGAAATAAAATAAGCACAGTAATTGAATTTCGAAAATAATAAAGAACCTTAAAAGAATTATCCAGAAAATATCCACCAAAAGAGGCTGTAAAGCGATGAAAAACGGTAACTTGATGCTTTTACATATATTGTTTAAGGAAGCAATTCTATGAAAAGTACAGCTAAATCCACACAAGCTAGCGGGAATCCATATTATCACCTCATATTCAACAAAAATAAGAAGGCCGCACAAAGCGAGTAAATAATTCGCGAGCGCCCACAGGGGACACAAAATAAACACAATAATCGCACGCTGGCAATCAAGTGATAGCGACATCAACCGAAAAAAAAAAACTGTTTTATCTTAACTCCGCAACAGTTCACCACTTAACAAAATAATAGCTCAACAAAAAAATAAAAATTCTAGCCCATACATAAAAGAGATCCCTCACAGTTTAATAACACGTTGAATGGTATACAGGATTTATAATTCATTAAAGTACCCGTGTAAGCGGGGTGTTAAAACAACACGGTAAAAGCCGCTAAAACCGATGGAACACGCCTCTACAACAAAGCACCGTCTAATCAACGCCAAATTAATAAATATTTCCACGCGTATGTTCGTTCGTTCGTTCTACGGGGACAGCTCCATAGCCCGTGTTCACAACTGGACTCCACACATTTTTCTGGCAGTGTACCACAGCATCTACAGATGAATCACTTGCCACCAATCTTACCATTAGATACAGTCTTTCTAAACAAAGGCAACCGAAGTGCCATTCATTTTAGAGCTGCAAGCACGATTTCTAAATAATAATAATAATAATAATAATAATAATAATAATAATAATAATAATAATAATAATAATAATAATAATAATAATAATAATAATAATATTTGTATAATAATATATGATTTAAATATATTATAATAATATATACAAATCATATTATTATTATTATTATTATTATTATTATTATTATTATTATTATTATTATTATTATTATTATTATTATTATTATTATTATAGATTTGTATAATAATATATGATTTAAATATATCATAATAATATATACAAATCATATTATTATTACTGTTATTATTATTTTATTAGCATATCCTGCGGAGAAAATTTATAACCGTACATAAAACTATGTTCGACGTTCTTCTTCAACGAACTGCCATTATTTTTAAAGGACATTTTTGCAACCACATTTCATCAGGTTTCGAAACTTTATTTCACAAACTATCTTAGGCTTCTTTTTGAGTACCTTATTTTTCTTTTCAAATATAACAGTTGGCCGTTTTCGTATATATATACACAAAATATTAGGTTTGACCACTGAAAAAATAATATACTTTAACATATTAATAACTTTCACTGAAAAAAATTGAGCCTAACAACTTTAACATCTGCAAGTCTTTAATGTATAAGATAGTAGCAATTCCAAATTAGATACTGGAGAGAACATATGTTTAAAAGAGGGAAAAGGAAACGTAAAATAATTTTCTTCTGAATTTTAGTCTTAATTTCCCAGGAGGCTCTATTCAAGCTTAAGCAAAGTAATGTATTCCGAACGTAAACCATGCTTAGTCCTACATGTTACAAATCGATGTATAAATAATTGTATATCGCTAGGACTAGAACACTTCTATAAGAACATGGGATCCATTGATTGACATTCACGATGTTTTCGTTTTTCCAGCTTGAAGCATTCATTTCATAACAATCGCTGTACATTACGCTGCAGAATTTATCTTCTTTATATTAGAATTTAGTGCACTAAAAATAAGGCGATACCTCTGTCAAGGTTTATAATAATCGTTAAACACAAGACTGAATTTATGCTATTAACGCAAAGGTTAAATGAAGGTACCTATAATACAGTTTTAACAGATGTGAGACTGAATAGAAGCTGGCAGATTCAGCTAGATTAGATGTCAATGATAACTTAAGCATCCTTTTTGTAAAGCTCCTCTCTACTAGCTCTACTCTCTACTAGCTCCTCTCTACGGAGTCATTTCTTATTTTGTGCACCTGTTTTAAAAAGTTTCACAGGCTACGAAATAAATACCTGTCTTTCGTTAGGAATGTCTGCAAATGACAGTGGTGACTTTTGCAGCTGACCGCTCTATAATTAAAGCAAAACATGGCAATGTATAAACAATCCTGAACACTTGCACTCAAGTTGCCTAGCACACGCTCCAAAAACGCCTGTATTGTGTCAAACCAGCCGGCGCCCAAGATGCACTACAACAAGACATACGACACTTCACCACAGATTACGCTCCCCGTTCTTTAGAAAAAGACCTGAGATCGCTCTAGATGCGTCAATTAGTAAGCATATAAATCAGTAATTGGGTTTCGCTGCATGCCTCCTCGCCTGACGTTTATATTACAATACATTAAGAACCAACAAGCCGAGGCGAGAGAGAGAGAAAAAAGTACAACTTTGTCGCGACTATCATTCATAAGTTGTCAGCACTGGTGGAGTAGTGGCGGCGGCATTTAGAAAATGAATTCCAGAATGTTGGATGTGGTTAGGTCGTCAGAATGTGTGTGATATTTTGCCCCGTAGCATAGCCGTCCTTCCAACCCCATTTTTTTCTGTCTCCCATCCCCCTTTAACACCCTTTCCCCTGCCATGCAGGATTCACGCCTGTCCAGCCAACCCTTGGAGTGCAAAACAGATCAATTATCCCAGTGGATGGTTACTACAGTGTGGCCCAAGGTTGGCAGACCTGTGTCGACACGATGCTCATCTCCCCATGCAACATAGTTACATTTCAGGCGCGCTCCACGTTTGCACGACGAGGTTAAACGAAGACACAAACGGTTCACCAATTAATTCCTCCTCGGCGATGGTTCAAATACAGCAAAGACCCATTGTTATGGGTACAGATGACTGCATGTGTATTGTTCATTAAATTTACCTGGTAACCAGTGAACAAAATGCAATCCCTTAGTACTACAAGAATCCATAATTATAACGAACTTCCTGATAATTAAGTAAAACAGACTCTTAATATATGAATAAAAGGGATAATATTCAAGTGGTTAACATCTATAAATACGTATGCTATTTCTATAAAAAAATACAAAAATAAAATGGTTTTACTTTTACGGCTCATCTTATCCCAATGAGTGCATCACTGAAACAACAACTTCAAACTTTCCTTAAGAAGAAAACTAGCCATATAGGTGACACTAAGAGATTCACGGAAGTGTTAATTATGGTATTGTCTGAGTTCGATTCCAGTCACTTGAATTGCGGCTACATTCAAGTGCTTCAAAAATAACACTTAGTAACTTTGGCACCCTTGCTATTCTCAACAACACCTCCATCACTATTCTTATCTCACACACGCTCCGTAGTATCATATGTAATTAGAGTTTTTTAACCCTTCGCTGGATAGTGAGAATCAAATGTGGAGATGGATAATTACGTTTGTAACATTCTGGAATACATTTGGTTTGAAGTTTAAGCTAAAAGGTCTTTCACCTTCGCCAAATGAGTACAAATAAAGATATAGATTTCGGTACGTCAGTGAACCTACCAGATTTGAACTGTAATGCAGCATACTATTGCTAATGGGAACTATCTAGACAAAATTGTGATACTTTTTAAAATAATGTCAAATATGGCTTTCAATTTCAGTAATACCTCAGCAAATCCATTTTCAACTATTTACCTTTATATGATTGAAATACTGCAACCTATACCATTTTAAAGTACCGTTGACTTTAATAATGAATAATTAATTAGTTCTGCGCTTATATATAGCAAGGCGCATGGGAAGATAGAATGGTGCACCAAGTCCACTAATTTGAATGAATCACTCTAGGCTAAGAACTTAATAACATTCAGACAAAAGATCCTAATCTAGATAGCATGCAAAAATTTGCCACCTGTTTCCTTTACAGCTGATAACGGAGTAACGCATATATGTATTAATGTATGTATGCTATTAATGTTTGTACAGTCTAGAAAATAGTTGGATCGTGTAACTAAAATACAAGTTTTCAAAAAGGATTTTTTATGACCATGGATCGTAAGAACTTTCTATCTTTAGTAACTTTTTATATTGGGAAGTTTAACGTCAATACTCTTCAAATAAAATTCATTACAAATGGCAGCTGCGATTGACAGTCGTCAGAACAACAGCCTGTATCGAAAGTCTGAAACTGAAAAACGGATCAAGGGGAAATGTCAAACTAAGAGATCGATCAGGAATATTTGTTATATGGTTAATCAAAGCTTTGAGATGCTGCAGGTCATTGGGGGTCAAAGAGCGCAATTTGATGGTAGGAGTTGCGTTACAAAAAATCGCGGTGAGGAATAGGTAGCAAAATGAGCCAAACCACAAACGATTTACTAGTAATGTAAAATTTTGAGTTCTTTTATAAATATTTCTAAAACTTTATAAATAAGTGCAGGAATGTGATATGTTGCTCTCTGATAAACAAAAAGTAATTCTGTAATCAAACTTATCCACATGCAGAACAAATATTATGCTCTGTAGAGCAGCCACATCCTTAGAGATGCATACGCTAGTGTGTTCAGTCTATTGTACTCAACACTTGCTGTAAGTATATAGGGATTCCATTTCCACTTTGCAAAATAGTTACACAAATGTTGCACCTATCCGCGATAGAAGTATGCAACTTTATAGAGAGGTGCTTTCCCTGAAGCCATGTCTCGTAGAACGAGCCTGCGTTTGGCAGGTCTGCTATAAAGCAATGATATAAATACAAATATACAAATATACTTGTTTCCATTGTACATGAGTACAATGGAACGACATTACTTTCAAGAGAAAATGTGGTACGAGCAGCTAAAGAGAATTTAAAAGCCCGACAATCATTGTAATGAACTATACTGTGTATTGTTGCTTAAATTAAAAACCAACAGTTGGAATAGGAAAATGCACTTCTTTAGTTTCAACACGATTTTTCTAACATAGTGTTTTGAATGTTGTAATATATATTTATATTTATAAAAATACTAATTTTAATATAATTATTTTAATATTTTGTAAAAAAAAAAGGAGTCAAACTTATTTTCAAGGGTAAAACTAAGTGAGAAGCTCAAAAAGGTGAGCAAATATATTTAAATGCTCATGCTGAGTTAAGTTACCCACTAAACGTATTAACTTGACGTCTCACCCAAAATCTGATAACACGATTTCACCGCAAATGTGGAAGGTCTCATTTCATGTGTATACTTAACATCTTTCAAGAACATAGAGCAATATTTTCTGTGAATTTCATTCAAGCAACGAAAGGGTAGTCTGACAATCCTTATGCTAGGATGATAGCCATTAAAATATAGGTTTCAGATACAACAAAGCGACCAATATTAAATATATTTTAATTAGAAAATTTAAATATATAATATAAAGGCGAATAAGTTAAAACGTGAAAAATAATATTTAAGTTATATACTACTTTAACGCCTTTCTGAAATATTTCTACTATTACGTTTAAATGATTTCAGACTGAAATTCGAAGTGTTTCCTATGAAGTCAAGTCTATCAGAGTTGCCTGTGATTAACATGTATTTTCATTTCGGTAATTCATATCATCATTTAAAGGTATAGAAGATTATGTCCACAACTCTTCAAAGTAGCGCTGAGAGTAAGAACCTAATATGAGATTGGGCAAGAGGTTACATGAACAGCGGTAAGGAGCGCTTCTGCAGTTGGGATGGTAGCAGCGCGTGGGGATTCTGCAGTAAGTGGTGACGGGGATGTTTTGCAGCGCTACTACAGAACATGGACCTACTATAGACACCTCGGGAGTACTTCCCCCTCTTCACTTCACTCCACTTCGCTTGCTCCTGGTGCTGCTGGACAGGCAACCCGCACTTCACACTTGCTTGGCGCATTGCATCGATCCACTAACTTGGAAAGGGGGGAGAGAGAGAGAGAAGAGAGAGAGAGAGAGCCAACAAGCCCTGGCAACCCTTCACCCTTGCCACATACACCGGACATCGATATTTTCACACCTTTGACTACTCACCTCGAATGGACCTGTTCTTCTGTCGTGTGGCTTGCCCATTTTTTGCTGCACGTTCCTTGGGTAGCCCCCACTCGTCCATCACGGCATATTTAACGGCCATTAAAACCGCACGTCAGAATGGAGCTTGCCCGCAAACAAGCCCGCCACTCGCCCTTCCGGATTTCACATCCTTCTGGAATATTTCCCTTACAACTCTTTAAACGTTAAACGGGTAGCACATTCTCTCCCGTGGCACGCTTTCCTCACCTCCATGGAGTTGCATAGACGCTAATGTCTCTACACAATTTTTGTTCTCAAATGCAACTGCTAGACCCCATTAATGTCTATAACCATACTTTTTTAGTACAACTGAACGACATACAATGTTAACACATGAACAACCCAGAATGTTACTTTAGAACAAATAAGAAAGTAAAAATACCTATTGTGAGTAACCTGATTTGGTCTTTAGTTGGAGCATTTTGAAATCTTCTGTCGACTACAACAACGTGGTATAGAAAAATTCGGAAGTAAAAAACCTTAATATGTTGTCCCAAAAGTAGCTATATATTAACACCACAGGACTCCGGGCGCGACTTTCTGAACATTCTATGCAACAAAAACTGAATGATACTTGCTCTTTTCAAAGCTTTATTTCGGTGCTCTAACGTAGGTCATGAGTGAAATGATCCTCAAATGAGTCCAGGATCCATTGAGTTGAGTTATTACGCGACATTCACCTTTCAGGATAAGGGAAAACCCCGAAAAATACCGTATCCACACAAGTCACCTGACCGAGATTCGAACTTGGGACCTCTTGAATGTGAGGCACACGTTACCCTTACATAGGCGGGCTTTCTCAAAGCTGGAACAACCCGCTGTGCTCAAGTTGGACTGTGAGAGAAGCTCTGACTAGTACCTACCGAGAATGGCAATAAGTCTCCAATGACATCAAGGATATCCTTTCACCACTGCACTAGCATGTATTAAGTACCACAAAGGTTCCTGCAAATCAGTCTAGAGAAACTACGGGCCGCCATCGAAGATGCGAAACCAATGAAATGTAGACTTCAGTATCTGGGCATGAACAACCTTGTGCCCTTCTCATATTAATATTCGCATTTGAAGCTTTTAGTTAGTTTCACATCATTTAAATGCAATTGTTATTGCTGTTTCCCACATGCTACATTATCAAAAACGAATTTTACCTTTGAGGACCACCCATTTCCGTTTTGGCTTCCTGTTATACATTCTTTATAATTACCAAAGAATGCATGATGTTTTAACACTTAATTACTAGTGAGTGCAGCCTATTATTTCACATAAAAAAGTAGCCAAAATGTGTGTTTGGGCGTAGATTAAGAAAGGGATGAATTAAATTGTTATTCATCTAGTATTTGTGCGTAAAATAAATGTCAACATTCTAAAGTGTCCTCCTGTCAATAGAGAAAGTTGAAAAGTAGGCTGAAAAATGAGTGTTCCAAGCATAACACAACGACAATAATAATAATAATAATAATAATAATAATAATAATAATAATAATAATAATAATAATAATAATAATAATAATAATAATAATAATAATAATAATAATAATAATAATAATAATAATAATAATAATAATAATAATAAACCCATACATATAAAAATAATAAACCGCAGAATAACACAGAGTTACGTGGGATGCAACATCAAATCCTGCTAGAGGCAAAAGCACATTCAACGAATTTCAGTTAATATGTAGGTACACCGTGGCCCTTCCAAATAAAACCCGAAAATGTACGGAACTAAGTTGAGATAATGGTACTACAGACTTGGATACTAAATGAAAGAGATAGAAGTAAGATATGCTCAGCTGAAATGGGATTCTTCAAAGGTAAAAGGTTGTATAAAGATGGAGTGATAAATGTAAACGTACGAGAATTAAATATACACCGCTCGGTATATCGAGGTCCCCAATCTGACGAACAACTACGAGCCCGGAAAGAGAAGAAATGCTCGGAACCTGAGGAAAAGATGACTTTAACACTGTGAAAATGTAACAGTCCAAACTGCTTAAGCAGGTACAGATGACAAAGTTGATCATGATACCCGCAATAAACACAATAAATGTTAGAAAAGCCGAAACCTAGTTTATAGGATTTTTAAAGAAGTAATAATTCTGTATGCCAAATATTGTAACTGCTTTGATCACTAAACTACAAATGGCAGGATGTCACTCTATAGTAAGAAGCGAAATATAAATCTGATTCTAAAATAGTTACAACAAAATTAATAAATTATATAAAATGAAAATGTATTGACTCAAAACGTATATTATTGTGCTGAAGCGTGACTTCTCAGAATTTGTGACGCAGTACATCCAAATACAGATATTATTTCTGGTAGCAGGGACACTGCGATGCTTAATGTGAGGATTGCTTTACTCAGTTGAAGTGCTTCCTTTATTCAGAAAATGGGGCTAACAGCAAAGTCTATGTAGACAGTGCTACAAGACAAATTTGAGTGGCTTTCTAGGCCGCTGGCTTTCCAATCCGTAAGTCAGAGGCTCGATTCGCGGCTAAAGCATGAGGAACATTTCTTTAGCTAAGGTTATTCTCCACCTCCCTAGATTCTGGAAGTATGAGTGAGAATGTAAACGCACGCGCGCGTCTGTGTATTTGGGAGTAAATGTGTGCGTGTGTGTATATGTATTTGTGTGTGAATTTATGTTTATCAAGAAAATCCACAGCAAACAAACCCAAAGTTACACAAATCCCATGAGCAGTTGTTTCAAGGGGGGGAAAACGCCGTTATGACCTTAGATATTAAAGTGCGCCCCCCCCCCACACACACACACACAAATTTTTATTGCTGCATGTTATGAACAAGTTTCGGCATAGGAGATTTTTTATCAGCTACTAAAAGAAAGCGAAGTATGTTATAACAGGAGGTAAATGTTACTTACACGCAAATAAAGCAAACATATTAGGTTACAAAACATATTTATTAATTAGTTGAGGTTCCTATATCGGCGGTTTTAAGTGGAGCACTCTACATATTGATTTATTGTATCAACACAGGTACACTTTAATGAGATCAGTTTTCAATTTATCCCCTCTAAACTCTGTGCACTTCTCTGCAGGAAGCTGAATACCTGCTCGCTGAATTCAGAACTTCAAATCTACTACCTACTTAGGTGTGTACACATTTCAGGTGATGGCGTTTTCTGTACCAATATAGACCCCAATTTTCGAAAAAACCCAATGAAGCGTATGAGATAATTATCAATACAGTCATCACGAACGACACAGTAAAACTGTGAAATTGCAAGTGTATAGTATGATTCTGCATAATTCCCACAGAACACCTTACTATTTGTGGAAAATAAATGAACATATGAAAATTATATAACTGTTTCATCCCACTGCATACAGAGCGAACCATATGCAGTAACTGATTTTCTTTAACAAGTTGAATGGTCTAGTATTAACAACTGAGATCACTGCACTAAGGTGGGATAAGAGTGATTTTGAAGATTTAGCATCGTACACATGTATTCTTATTTCGGTACTTTCAGTCGCTTCACATTTTATTTCACATACGATAATCGTTTTATTTTAAAGCTTAAAGCAGCTTTGTATATTTCGGACTGATAGACTCCAACAAAGTGCTTTCGTTGACTGTTCCCCTGAGTCCATCTAGCCCAGCAGACATAATTGAGACGTCACCTTTTGTTTTCAGTCATTAAGAAGCTTAATTATAAGTCAGTACATAAGCAATTGCAAGATTTTCTTTAACTTGGAGTAGTTTTTCACATACCTTGTAAATTTCCTCATTTAAAAATATAACCCGTATGCCTAAGAAAGTATGCTGTGAAGATATGGACTGTAGAAATTTTTGAAATAAAAAAGATGGGTATAAAATAGCAGAACAGCAGAAATAAACTAAAAGGCCCTCCCAAATGTTAGAATCTATTTCCACAGAACATTTCCTTTTAAGTAGCGTAGGTGTTACCGTGTATGTCCCAGTAGCAGTTCAACTATTTGCCCTTACTTTTGAGTGCTGTAGAAAAAGGGCTGAGATGTATATTCTCCTCTGACTTGTCATGATCAGAGGTTCGCAAACGCAAACGGCGTGATCGCGCGGATGTACTGAAGAAAGGAAATCGAATTTATAAATGGCTAAAATTAAATCTCGTCATCAGACGGCCAGAAAAGGAAATTACCAGATATAAACTCGTTTGCTGAAAATTTATCTTGTACTGCCAGCTAGCTCTTCCAAACGTTTCGAGTACGCATGAACAAAAATTAAACTAACGTGTGCTCCGAAACATCGAATACAGGATACAGCTCAGCTGTAATATATAAACTATTGACTCTTAAAAAGAATATTTCTTCTTACCTCCTATGCACTTTCTTAAGGTAACACTGACGAAATTCTAAAGAAACTAGCCATTTGCGAGATATTTCTTGTTATTGCTTTGAGTTTCCCAATGCTTATACTTCACTCCCTTTTTTTTCTCCTCTTGATGATACGCAGCCCTCATACAGCGACCAACTCCTAGATTTGACTACTTCTAAAAGCCTACTTGTATTCTCCTACTGTCTTTGTAAATATAGCCAAAGATATAATAAAACTATTTCTACAAATGATTACCTCCATCAACATGATCAAAGATTTAAGAATAGTTTGCAAAACTTTTGAGTAGAGGGAGCCATTGAGTACATCGTACCAATTTTTAATTCCTCTACTGCCTGTAATAATTATGAAAAGTACTGCATTTACCAAAAATTCCTTATCGAGTTTTGAACGACAAAACATTTAATTTAAGTAATTTAAGTTCAATATCTTCCAAGGTTGCAACTGGCAGATTTTCAAGAAAATCTCTCCACTACAAACTACTACTTACATGGAAGATTTTTTTATAAAGTTTTACTTTATCAAAACTGAATCTAAAGTTTATGATTACCCAAAATATATTCATGACACATTTTATTATTCTATTGCATTTTCTCGGAATGTCCACAGAAGTCCTCTTCATTGTAGGTGAGTTGCATAATTAGAAAATCTCAAGAAAAATCAAGAAAACTGTAGAGCTCGTTAAAACACTCAATTTATGTCTAATACTTTTTCTGTGGAGTGGACTATTTCGGAGATATTCATCGTTATTTGTATGTATTTTCCAATACTCATACTTTTCTGAAATGGGAAGTTCTTTTGTCTATTGGCCATGCAAAGAGAATGGAATTACAAAGCAACCAGCTTCAAAAGATATGAATATCGCTTAAAGTCTAACGTATTTTCACATTTCACTTGGACCTACAAGAAAACTCAATAATAAAATTTCTGTAAATGTGCATCTCGATTAACATGAAGTTGATAGATGCATAAGCGATTTTCTGCAACAGTAGGGAAAGTTATATACCTGGATGCAATACATCACATTTCTTTTTTAATTCTTTGAAACGTGTTTATATGTTTGCTGCTAAGACGGATCCCACTTGTAACGATTAACTGCTATAACTTGTAATTTGTAACGAAATTAACGACTTTTAAAAGTATTAGTTTGACTCAAGAACCATATTTAAATTACGGGAAGAATCTAGGACTGCATGCAAGAACAGAATAGTTATTCCCGTCCCTAAATAGTTTTAATTCATATTTTTCTTAAATATAGTCTTCTTGGGAGAATAGAATTAATATAATTTTAGGCTGCGATAAAGAAAAATTCGCTGTTGTTATGCAGTTAAAAAAGGTAGACAAAATGGCATTTATGCAATTCAAGAACAAAATTTCTTATGAATAGGAATTTGGATGACTACAAAAGCTATTTAGCCTTCCTCCCGTCTACACGTATTTCAATTTATTTACATAATAATTCTTAGCTCTTTTCCTCCTAGCACAAGCTTACATTATATTATATCCAATTACATATCATAACAGCCATATTAAAGCAATAGGAGGGCATATTCACTTACTCAGCAACTTCAGTCGCGCATTCTGCAGTTTTAAAAGTGGTTTCACATTACTGAAAAGCGCTTTGCAGATAGACTAACTTTCGTCCAATTTCTGGATCCTAGACTTGCAGCTGTAGAGCACTAGACGAAAGCGGTTTGCTACTCGTGCCAAATCTGACACTACTTCACACATTATATCAATAAATCTAATGTGTTACTTTCACATGAAATTCTCTAACCACTATCTTTTACTTATCTGTCTGTTTCATTTATTGAGATAAATTGTCTATAGGTACAATGGAGTATAGAAAGGTGAAATGATAGTTCTTTATATGCTAGCTTTGAAATTCCACATAGCGCTAGATATAAACAGAGGGTAATTATTATAAAGATTAAAATAAATAATAAATATCTTAGAAACGGTTAATGCCAAAAGAAATATAAAAAATATATTTTGAGCTCTGTATTTCGAAGCGAATTTCTGTTACTACTAGTAAGTTTTTGTCTGTCGAGGTTCACCAGTTATACCCAATTGTACAACTCACAGAACATGCAAGGTGTACTGACGTTATTCACATAAGTATTTTGAAGATATGGTATTTTAATCAAAATATTCAGATTAAAATTTTGAAAAACTTAAATGCTCTTCATAGAGGACAGCCGATCACAATCTTTGAAGATAAATTTCATATTCATTCCCCTTCACACTCGCACGCACGCATCACACACACACACACACACACACACACACACACACACACACACACACACACACACACACACACACACTCACCCTGCCCGCCCTAAAAATAAGACTTATTTTGGTGTTTTATATGAGGGGCTCCTCTTAACCATTACCAAAACAGGGACACTGATTCAGGCCAAACTGTCTAGGGGGCCGAAGAGTAAAAGATTCATTTTTACAGTGTGTATTTCTTTAAAAGTTGCTTGAAGAATGTGGTATTACTGAGAAAATTTCGAAGGCGAGACCTTTGAAATGATTCTGAAATTTACGTCTTCTATCTGTTGTGTGGGAAGAAAAAATACGCCAGTAGAATAAGATGAATACAAGGAAGAAATACGCAGGAGTTTGCACACATTACCATGGTCATGATAGCGTGAAGCGTGTACTGTATGCTTCATATTTTAACGACTCAAGATAGTATAAGAATTCCTCCTCGCTTTCAATTCATAAAAATTGGTATCCGGTTCAAGTTCAGTGCCCCGTGTCCTTCTTTAATACCCACATGTCATCTCAATAAAACCGCAATTAAAGGGAACGAATGTAAATTCCAAAAGGAATGAAGTATTATAGCGATAAGAAGTTTTATTAACTTTCTGGAAACTACTGCTGATGTCATTCCACTCATTAACAATACCTATTGTTTTATCAAGGTGGGGTTTCCTAACCTGCAGGCTAAAGGTGATTTCAAGGACAGTACACAAAATACAATTAATAAAGAGCAAGTCACTGGCAAATTGAAACTAGATGGGGTAATAATAAATAAATGTCAGGCCCATCTTGAACTTCAGAAGCTCTTCTGAAATTAATAACGCCATCTACGTCAAGAGTACATTACGGTGTTCTGAAATGCCACGCCTTCCATGGTTCATATTACAAGGAGAGTTAATTTCATGTTAAGTATTTATAATATTAGGAAAAAATTTTGCACTTTTGCTATATGAAACCAGAGCATTATGTAAATTCCTAGTCTTTACTCTCACAAATTTTAAACTGCACAAAAAACTGGCGTTCATAATCAAAAGTATGTACTAGTCGCCATAAAGTTCCAAAAGCTTACATATTCAAAGTAAAAATTACATTTCCTTTGTTAATGTAACATTCGTATATTACATTTATAATCCATTTAAAAAACACACAAAACTCTTATTTTTCAGAAAATCCCTCTGCTTGCAAATATTATTTACTAAATTAACATTGGTTTTATTTTAAATTAATACGGGCTTACAAGGATTAATAAACGAAATATGTATGCAACTTCACGATAGCATCTTTTAAATTTCTCCTTTGCAGTTACTAAACACAAGCAAGTAATTTTGAAAACTACCATCTTTAAAACTTGTAAAAATTATACACACTGTTATACATGCTGAATCGCTGCGAATAACCAACGGTAAACAAACTGCTTGTAAAGATGGAGATAATGCACAAATAATAAAGAAAAAAATAGTGTAAACGAGTTGGACGTAGGGTTTTAATACATGAAATGCGTGCACCACCTAAAGTTTGACAACTATTCTGATTTAGATCTGCCTGATTGGTTCAACATACACGCGAAGAGTGCTGTTTTTTATTGTTCTTTTTTCCTCCCGCAATTAACCTGTATTTCACTAAAATATTCAATGTGCAATGGACATCAGAAAAACTGCTAAGCTGCGTGTAAATTATCAGAATATGAGGTGTGACTTATCACACCGTACACGAGAAATACACTATAATTCCAGAACAGGGTGCTCACTGAAATGTGCAACTCATTTCTTTCTCACACAAATATTTCAATTTTCCTGACCACAAAATAAAAATACTTCTGAGTAATTTCTACTTCAGCACCAGCCACCTCTTATTTTAAAACCTATTAGCTGCATGGAGTTCCCAGTATTAAAGCCCCACTATATTTCTGAGTGAATAAGAGAATACTGAAATTTTAGAATTAGCAATTATAATAAAACAACTGTAACTTGAATCTACGAATAAAACAAAAAGTTTTTAATACATATCCACTTAAATTCAAGGAGCCCTGTCCATATAAGGTTAATCATCTAAAGACCTCAAACACGAACAGCAGAATGGATTTATAAGATCTCATATGCTTAATAAGCGTGTTCCTTTTCTTTTTTTCCTTAGGACGGATTATCTTAGGTATAATAGCACAATTGTTTTGAGAGTTGTATGGAAATGGCTGTTCTCAAAAGTGTACGTTGAGAAGTGTACGTATTTTCTTACACCGTATAAAAGTGATGCAGATCTTACATGCTTAATAGGTGTATTACTTAATTTTGTTCTCCGGATACTTTTTTTATTTTGCGGTTTCGAATAAATTTTTGTCATTCCATACATTTAAAAAAGAAGCAAACAAATACGTAAAACCGATAAGGCAACGCTGACAAAATAAGATTAGTTGCTGATACTAGTGTAAGACCTTTCTGTGTTCTAGGCTTGCGACAGACTGATAAATGTGTAGGTCTGTTGTACAACTAAACTGTCAGTCGGTGAAATCAGGTCGGTTGGACGATAATAGCAGAACTATCCAACTTCCAATTCTCCAATTCTATCATACAGGAGGCTTTATATTATGGAGCAATAGGTCCGAAATGACTCTGTAATATTTGCTGCACTTACAGTTGGCGAGAAAATCAGAGAAGTTATTACTCAACGTTTACTATAAAGATGATGACAAACAAACACATATTCATAGTATCCAAAGAGGGCAATGTTGGATACATTAAACAGCGCAAGCAAATTTAACACTAGATTTAATGTAAGAGTAAATCCCGCACGGAACCGCCTCTGTAAATACCAACAAGCTTCCCTGGACTAACCACTAGCCTAAGCAAGTTGAGTTTAAGTATCTTTATTTGTATCTTTGATCCCTTCCATATGATTATAACAAGATCGTCCTTATTTGAAACAGATTATAGAATGAACCTATGAGGATATTGTTTGACACGGAACTTCTATTTGCTTTTCTTCCTTTGGACTATATTATATTTAAACTTCCTTGCACAATGCAAACGCGATTTTTAACTTCCAATATAATTCAATAGTCAGTCCCTTCCACTGACATTTTCTTTCCATTAAACTTGAACATTTATTTGTCTTAGTTTATTTTTGTGTTCCTTCATCTTTTTTCAGGTCTTTTTTAATAACTCAGAGTTTAATAAACGGAATAAATATACATTTTTCTCGTTCCAATCTCCCGTTGTGTTTTCTGGTTTCATAAAGTTTGTTGCACAGTAAGCATATGAAAACACGCAGTGTTCTTTTCCCACCGTTAACTTTCTTTTTGTTTAAACTCTCAAGTTCTACATAATAAATTAAATCGGGGGAGATATTATTTAATACTTTGCTTTTGTTCCCCCAGTTCACTTTCTTCATCAAATACACCAGTAGTTTCAATAAAGCACAAAATATAAGTACTCTTTCTCTCTCTTTCTCCCATTTTCCTCTCTTTTACGCTCATTCTTCTTTCCATTCGTTCTCATTCTACCACTTGCCTCACTCGCTCTCTAAGATTAATGCTTTAATACCGAACCAACATTTAAGAGAAAAATGAGCCATTTTTGCTGATTTTCTTTTTCTCTTTTTTAGGCGTCTCTCTTCAAATTCCCGCTTTAATAAAGAAGAAACAATACAAATATCATTTACCCATTTCTTTAGTTTGCTTCGTTCCCTTTATATTTTAACAAACCGTCGAGAGATCCAGAAACTTGAAGGATTGGCCCTGGCTTCTCTAACGAATAAGGTTAAGAATAATACGTATTATATATGAGAGATATTCTCATATCAAAGATACACTACCATGGAGCAAACAGCATATGAAGCGCCGAATTTAAAAGATTAATCAACGCAATACTGCTACAGGAAGCACGATTTCACTAAGATCCTCAATCATACTAAATGGAGATGCATAAATGTGCATTCTAAGACTTGCCACAAAGAATTATCAGCTCCTTTCTGTAAATTATGAAAGCGACCATATGAAACAAAATTGCTACTAAGAACTGCTGGCAAGGACAGCAATGGCACATGTTTTATCCCTGGTCGACCACCGAAAGGAATGCAATAAAACAGAGGTATTAGCCACAACCAAGCATTATTCCGGTAGTTCCGCTACATCACACGTCCAAAGAATACACCACTACAGAATGAATTGCGCCGAATAATATAGCAGTTTTATGTACCTTGAATTTATAAACAATATCAATAGTTATAATTGTCCAGAGATTCCGTAGGTTACTGTAATTCTGCGAGATAACACAACTACTTTCTACAACACACCACCGCTTACTACAAAATATAATATAAAGTTCAAATTAATTATTCTAATGATGACTGAATAAATAGATCTAATGTCCCAACACCAAAAAACTCGGGATTATCGGGTTTTAATAACTCAAACGAATGTTACACGTACTTACATTTTGATTTTCAGTAATCTGTGCAGCGGTATCCTACAAACTACTGAACAGCAAAATGTCCTTATTAAATAAATTACGCAGAGAAGCGGCAGACACTCATAAATGCACGAACAACTTTATTAAGATGTATTTAAACTTAAAAAAATGAAACAAAAGTCATTAAAGCCAGAAACAACAACCCCATACATTTTACTCCGTATTCATACAAGCAGCATAAATATCAGCGGTGCTCAGAGGTCTGATCATGGCCGGATCCCGGCATTCACTCTTCTGCTTCACAGCAGCAACAAACAATCGCACCTCTGAAAACATTCTCCAGACAGGGACGAAACATTACATAAGCCCACTATTACTCTATAGATAACTGCAATACAGCCAGGATATTATAAAGATAAATGACGGTCACTGGCTTTGAAAACTTACTCATATATTTGAGAAAATAAGGACTTCTTAATTCGGTCCCCATACACCTAAAACTAGGTTTTTGTGTATTGGAGGCCGTCTACTCCTTTTTACATATTTTGTCATTTCACCTATAATCTACATTTTTCTCTAATTGTTTTAGCCTTCTCACTTTAACTTTCCCTAAATTCCTATATTTCTCCTGTTCTTTTCCCCTTTTACTGAATTTTTTTTTTCTAATTACTACTTCGCCCCCTCCCCCAAATTGTCCCATTTACGTAGCCAAGCCTGCTCTCTCCATATCTTTATTTTACAATATAATATACAATGGAAGTCAGCATTATCTTCTCCACACAATGGACATTTATCTAGCACCCTATCTTGACCTATACCTTTCAAGTTTCTCACTTCTGTTCTCGCCCAAGCAAAACCTTCTCGCCCTAACTTATTACATATGTCTGTATATCCTTCCCTCCCCCAGGTTAACAGGAAATAAATAAAGAAGGAAAGTATGAAAGACAGAAAGGAAGGAAGGAAAGAAATAAAGAAAGAGAAAGAAAACCTGTTTAATACAGACGTTGTCCTAAACGACTAAGTGGTGGTTCCAATCCTTCCATTTGGGATTAATATATTACATTATTATTATTATTATTATTATTATTATTATTATTATTATTATTATTATTATTATTATTATTATTATTATTATCATCATCATCATTGTTGTCGTAGCAATCGATTTACGAATTCGGGGGCACTGCTATAGTTGTTTTGGGTGAATCAAACACTACGGTAACAAATAATCGTAATTGCTTAAAAATGATTTCCTATATTTATAAACATTCAATACAAGAGTCATACATTGGATATAATCAGTAACTAACT
Organism: Mantis religiosa; assembly: GCA_030765055.1. Lineage (NCBI taxonomy): Eukaryota > Metazoa > Arthropoda > Insecta > Mantodea > Mantidae > Mantis > Mantis religiosa. The sequence continues at coordinate 179,544,284 of CM060947.1, forward strand.
GATTATAATTCCCTGCTTGGGAGAAACTTTTTTTTAAACCACAGTGCAAGAAAGTACATTAATTTTTCATTTAACTGCTATAAAATAACTACACTGTTTCGTTTTGCGCTTTTAAAACATCCCTCCGGCTGTTATATTTTATAAATCGAAATTTATAAATGTACAAGCTTTTATAATGTACCCCTCAATTATATGTGCTCTTTGCGAAGTATGTTTTCTTCTCGATAAATGGTTGTTTGTGTTAATTTTAATCTGCATCTCACTTCCCTTTTATCTGTCGTGTTCGTCAAAATAAAGTCGTATGCGTAATATAATTATATCTTTATTATCTTTTATTCGTCTCTTGTACCATGTTGCATTCAAATTCAACGTATTATTTTAATTGCCTCTCTATGTTCATTCCTTAATGAGTGTGGAATAAATTAAATAAAGCAAAATAAAAAATAATTATCCTGCAAGCAAAAAAGCGTTGGGAAATAAATTATTAATTATCTGACAGCGAAACGCTTACTTTGGTGGATTTGTTCTCTCTCTCTCCGGGTAACAAAACATAACAAGCGGCCTAGGCTCCAAAAGGAAAACGTTTGAAGCTTCCAAAACCCCCGGCTGTGCTCACTTCATTGCTCCTTTCTTTAGTTTTGGGTTTCTTTTCTCTTCACTTTGCGTCTCCATCATTTTATTTCATCCAAACGCTGATAAACATTGATATTAAACACGTACAGCTTTTCTTCCGAAAACTCTTGATTTTCTAAATGATTAACACTGATAAATGTAATAGGCTACAGCGTTGTGTCAAGAGTTGTACACCCGCCTCGATAGCGTGGTGGTAGCATGTCAAGAGGTCCCGAGTTCGAATCTCGGTCAGGGTGAGTTACCTGGATAAGGTTTTTTCCGGGGTTTTCCCTTATCCTGAAAGACGAATGTCGGGTAACTCTAAGCCCTATGGACCATGGACTCATTTGAGCATCATATCATCCATTCCATTCATCGTCCGATATGACTTAACGTTGTAGGACGTAAATTACAAAAAAAAAAAAAAAAAAAAAAAAAAAAAAAAAAAAAAAAAAAAAGCTGTACTTTAAAAGTGTTTATAATTATAGCCTGTTCAAGTAAAATTGACCAAAATAATTGGTGCCTAGATACTCTCTCACCACCCGAAAAGGGCGACGGATGATGAGGTATGACGGGGGACTATAGTAAATTATGTGTCAAAATAATACAAGTTATGTGTAGCAATCACATGCATTTTGATATACATAAAGTTAATTGTTATTACAAAACGTTACTTGTTAAACAGGACGACCTTTCTCAAGAAGTGGTTCTGTTTAAATAAAACCAGTAACGGAGACTTTCTTGTATGCTGAGAGGACACATCAGCCAAACGGAAAGAAAAGAATTGAATGGCTCCTTGCTCGAATACTGACTTTGATTCCATGGAGAGATCAGGTTGTTAGAGTCCCAAACTGAAGACAGCAGATGGGATTTTAATACGACCAGTCCAGCGCCTGTATCCCTTAGAAGTGAACCGTGATATTAATTAGATAACATGATTCCTGCAAATTTATTAGTGTGTTGAAAATGTATAACAATTTCAAGGTTGGAGGAAATGTTATAAATTGGTTCATTTGACGATTTTCGTTAGTCCTGTGTTCAATATGTTGTTGCTATGTAAAATAAATATGGTGTAATACGGTCGAAATAAATTCATTACTAAAACTTATTAGAAGTTTAATGTGATCCACTATTGCTATTTACTATTTACCATCCACTATTTACACGAGTTCATGAGAAGCAAAAGAATTATCACTTAATATTTCAAAATTATGTGCTTTAAAAGGCGGATAAACTTCAGGCTGTCACAAATATATTTATTTAACCTAAGTAAATATCCTAAGCAACCTCCTTTTTTTTAATAAACTTTTATCTAACTTTTATGCTTTCTCAATTACATAAAAGTCAATGCGAACAAAGAACATCCTCATGTTTATTGTCTTATTGAAAAACAACTTCAATACGTATGATTTATCGTAATGATATGCATCATGGCAAAATCAGTAATAAAAAACAGTATCCTTGAAATCGGTCTGGTTTATGTGAGAAATTATAGATGTATAAGACTTTTTCTTTGGAATTAAGTTTTTATATTTCTCAGAGATGTATAGGTACGTGTTCTTTGACGTGAATAAATGCCAGAGGCCCTTTAAACCTGTCGATTGCACAGTTTTGTGGAAAACACCGGTATAGGAAGTGAAAAACCATGACAAAAAATTGGTTGCAGTTCTATTATATGTAGATGACTCTCGGAAAGCAAAAATCAGTGACATCGTGAACTTACAAAGCCGGCTGTAATCCGTGACATTCGTTATTTTCTACGTGATGCTAAACTGCCACTAAAGAAGGTAAATCAGTGACAAACCAATATCTGTCTCTTTAATCGTTAATTCCTTGTCACCCGCCGTTGATGCAATAACTGCACAAAAAAACCGCGAGGAAAAACCACCGAAACGAGTTAGCGAGACACCACAGAGAACGCAATCCGCAGGAAAGTATTTTGACACTCTGCAGTGGACCCCCCACCTAAAAAAAGCTGGTAGTGCTGCAGATATTTTTGTAAAATATATGTGGGTGTGCGTGTGTCTCTGTATGTGTGTGTGTCACACACAGAATTTATCCAGTTGGATTCTATCCGTGCGCCGGAGCGATCGATAGGTATTATAATCGGAAGTTGATTGGCAATCAATGTGCCATGTAGGTTATTATGAAGGCATGCATGTATGTATGTATGTATATATATCGAGATTGTGTCGTATACAACATTTACAATCACATTTTCCATGTACGATTCTCCGCCTCCTCCTGAAGCTGCAATATACAATACCACGGGATAATTACCGGCAGTGAAAACCATCAATACACACACACGACCGGAAAGGTGGAACAAAAATGCTCGAAATCAAACACCCGGTGGTCACAACACTATTTTATAATTAACATTGCTGATTCCATTATATCGATTGGACTGATGGTGTGTGTGTGCGGTTTATATTGTGATGGAACAACAGTGAAAATCACAGTGACGCAGATTCTGCATCATTGGAGAGAGCTACGGTATTATCGCCCTCCCCCCACACACACATACACACATACACGGCTATCTATAAATACGAGGCAAGCAATTTCACACTTGATGAAAACCACATAGCCAACCTAACTGATCCGCCAACCCCCTAACACCCTACAAATCCCCATCACCACCATCACCACCGCCGCCGCTACTGTATTGGAAAGCGCGCCACTCGCTTCAACACTTTACACCGCGGGGCTGAAGGGGTGGTGCAAATGATTCCAGTTTAGGCCTATCTATCTCTCATGGTAAAATTTCAATCATCTGCTAGGTGCACGCGCCGTTACCAAGAAAACAGATTCATGCAAACTGGACATTCCCACTTCTGCTGCCTTCCTCAACTTCAAATACATTGTGTTACCACCTGATTCTGCATTAATGCAGTCCTTAAAGGTCCGAACAGTGGGTGTTATTTCTGAATATTATTCTAGAACTCTGAATCACTGAGTCACCTTTGTGTTACGTAAGTGAAGATGGCTCTGCTTGGAATCATTCAAAGCAGTCAACTCTTCTGAAATTAAGTAATATAGTCATTTATCTCTGTATTAATAAGCTCTTCAGAGATCAGAGTGTACATCATCAATACTGTTAATTAGCACTCCAAATTCCCATATAAAAACATGGTTCAAAGCAGAATCTGCGGCTGAATCCTAAAACCCATTAATTCTGACACATGAAGAATTCTGAAATTCTGTCAGTGATATACTCAGATTCTTTGGCCTTCTTTACAGGTAAAATTCCATCAATAAATAATTACATAACATCTGGAAAAGTGTGATTGATTCCAAATTAATATCGCGTGTTTTGTCAAAACTGATAGCACTTACCTCAGAAAATGTGATTACCTACACAGAAGTTTGTAAATGGAGCAAAATAAACAAGGAGTCACTTCAAAACTCAAAGCATTTATATCAACCAACCCAAGAACAGAAGTCTGGCTAGAAGTTATCCATTTCAACCAAACAAAACAGAACACTCATCCTAGACCTTGAAATTTTGGTTACGTCCAAATTTCTTAGAACAAATAATTCATCATGATTCTAATATCTAAAGGTAAAGGTGCTTACATGCCAACAAGAAAGAAAATCCTTAATCGATTTCATAACAGCTGAGGAAATACTCGGAACTACGTAACTCAGAAGGAACTTCCATAGCCTCCTTCTATCAGACAACAGTCCTGATTCGAGATTACAGATCTCGGTAAAAGCAAAGAAACACTACGGTGCATTAATATCATAAAGTTCTATTAAGCAGTAAACCTGACCTGAACATTAATATTAAAAGTTGAGATTTGCCAGCACTTTTCAAAACCTTATTTAATGGAACATCATGACTGAGCCACCGTATCGCGAGATGTGGAACTCATAGAGAAGCATGTTCCACGTTTCTCCAAAGACCATCTCGGAAAATTAATCATGTGATTTCAACACACAGCCAACAAAATAAATGGAATTGTCTGCGATTACATAAACCTCATCACCATTGGTCTAGATGAAACTATCGAAAGGAGTGAATTCACATTCACCCCTAGAGAGAGAGAGAGAGAGAGAGAGAGAGAGAGAGAGAGAGAGAGAGAGAGAGCGAGTATCTTGTGTTACTTAATGCCCCTCACCACTTCCAAGAGTCATCTTGATGCCCCTGCGGCGGGTTTGATTTGTTTCGCCTGGACGAGAATGGATGATTGTTTCAACATCAACAACAATAGTAGCAGCAGTTTAACTCTTTTTCCTTTCGGCGCTCCGCCTCCACTGAAAACTTGCTCCTCGCGGAAGTTAGCGTCTTTTGTTTTCAGGAATAATTTCACTCAAGTGTAAGAATTGATGTGCCGTTTCTTTTCGGCACGGAGTCTCTCTGTCTCACTTGCGCACCTGATTCCGACGGGGCTGGTGCAGCCGAGAATTTTTGTTATTGAATTCCCCAGTTAGAGTTATGACATCCATAAGTTTTCGGTGTAAATATTTCCTGCGGCTGTCAAGACACGCCCTTAGTTTCGTCGCAGAGTTTCCAGGAAACTTGCTGCTGTCGGTCGTCTCCTGCGCCTGCCGCAGTATTATAAAAGCGGGGTGAGAATGATGGTGTTTACGTGATGTTTTAGCCCTCGAGTTAGGTCGTTATTTTCGTCTAATAAGTTGGCTCCATGCTTGGGCCTGCGTGTATGAATTATATAGAAACTTTGCAAGGTATTAGCTCTTCCACCCGTAATATACTACAAAGGAAGTGAGTCGAGAAGGTTTGGTAGTCACACGGAATGCCCCTTTTTTTCTTTTCCTTTCTCTTCTCTTACTTGTTAATATTCAGGTACGCTCCGTTATTAATTATTATTTGTTTTCTTGGCGAGCAGCGGCACTGGTCTGAAAAAAGGCATGGTTTATACCGCCGATTATTTCTCATTTTCCAGTAACTAGAGCCGCAGTAAAGGCCAAATTGGTGGTGTCTACTGAGGGAAGGTCTATAATTTCTTGAGGTTTCCTTATGTTACCACATTAAACGTTCCTCTGATCGGATCGGCAGCTAGAAATCACACTTGCGATGTCATATTTCTTTTAAATCCATAGTTTATCTAACTACTCAATTATTTATAAACGGAGCACTGAGTGCTCCAAAATAATAGACAGTTTCTACACTCTTTCTCTGACTCGAAACCAAATTATACCAACAGGCACACACAAAGTATTTAACTTAGGGCACAAGTGGTCTTAAGTTAATCTCTACTCTTGGAGTGTTCCTACAGGCAAGTGCAGTACTTATTTCGTGGTGGAATATTAGACACTTCGGGGAATATTGCTACAAAATGCCTCCTGTCCAGAAACAAAGTAAACAGTTCACTGCAACCCAACGATTCAGCATGCAGACGCATTAAATTATTAAAATCATGTACCCGTAAATCCCGAAAACTCACTGTTGCTGGATTAAGTAGCAATAGGTTCATCTCTAAAGAATGGTACGATTCTTTTGGGGGAGGCAGTAGTGAAGAGAATTCGTCATTAGATTTTACAGAATTTTACAGGCAAACAGCAACAGATTTGCAATATCCATAAGGAAGTCCTCCTAACAGCTCAAATTGATGTCGTGTTTGTTCTCCGTAAAAAGCATCAGCGTTAATGAATGAAACAAAGAACATTATAAAGTCACTGTTGTTCATCGCCTGCCGCAGGATGAATAGCCTATTCGCTGACGTTTTACGATCTACAAGACAATCTCTCAACATAGCATTACAGAAGTTGAACTGCGACCTCTCTGATCCCTTTGCAACAGCTAACTGCACCACTCTGCTTTGCGATTCTTTTATCAAATATTCTCATCACAGAAAATAATGTATCTTCGCATTATTTTTTTAACATAACAAATGCATTTAAAGGAATAATTGTTCACTACGCAATTTACCTAAGGTGTCAATAATCCTTTCCTTAGCGTGGCTGTCTTTAAAAGGAAGATTTCTTCAAGAAAGTTAGCATTCTTGAAACTGTGTTTCTATTAACAGAGAAAAAACTGAAATTTAAATGGAATGAACAGTAGAATATAATTGGAAACGAATAATATTTTTAGCTAAATATCCTCGCTTACACTTTTCATCATGACCCATTCTTTTCCCAAAATGTGTGTCTTGTATAAACAAATTATTCAAGTTTCCAACAGAGAAATACAATTTAATTTACAGAAAACTAATCTACTTATTACATAAAGTGAAACTTGAGATCTCGAAGAGGTAACCGAGCAAACAGTCCTCTCCAATTGTGAAGCACTTCACCCTTAGGAAGCTTTCCGTACCATGTTTACACTGCCTTCCACTAGAGAGACAGCGCTCACGTTTGTTTCTTAAACTCGAATCACTAAAGTAAAATTCATAATACACACAACATTAATAATTAAAAATTAAGAAATCGTCTAAATTACCTCAATTGATCCAAAATACAATTACGCACATATTAATTACATTTTCTCTTCGTATTCTGTTGGGATGTCAGCTTGCACTATCTGCATACTGCGCTTCAATAACTATATCATTCCATAATAACTCGGACAAACTGCATTTACATTAAAAAGCCCAACAACCTTGCAATCATGCTGATGTGAGGTTTGTACAATGAAAATTCAAAATTATGTCGTAAATTATGTAATTACGCATACTGCAAGACAGTTAATGTTCGAGTCCGGAACTCGCCATTCTCCTTGAACTCTACCTTATGCACATTGCAAGTCTCCAGTAGGAATGGGTGATCACGGTACAATGAAGATTGTCGATCATTTTCTGCACAACGATTCTATGTAACACATTTCGATTATTATTACATATTACTAAAAGGTATTCGGCAGAACGATCTGAATATGAACAACGGAGGCGTACCTTCAATCTTACTATGTGTCTCAAGATTTTAGATTTTTAAATTTTCATAAAAAATGATACATTTATCGAATTCACGATCAGCTCATTGAACGCAATCCAAGCTCTTCTTTCAGGCTCTGGATATACATTACTTTAAAACTAGCTTCAAATAGCGTTCTAATTTGAATATAAGACCCCTTTGGGCTGGCCCCATAGCTCAGTCGGTAGAGCACCTGCTGCCGTGCTAGGGGTCCCGGGTTCGATTCCCGGCGGTGGGAGTGGGGATTTTTCTCCAACCAAGATAATTCCCCATCTTTCCCAGAGTCTGGAAGTATCAATGAGAGTGTGTAGTTAAAGGCGGGGTATAAATGGAACAAGAAAGCAAAAAAAAAAAAAAAAAAAAAAAAAAAAAAAAAAAAAAAATGCATTTTCTAACTTAGCACAGCAACTTTTGCCGTTATGTTTGGCGATGTTCTCCCTCTACTTCACCACGAAAAAGACAAGTGCTGCAGTCGGACCCATCACATCTACCTGGCAGAAGAATGATGCATGTCATTGCCAAAGTAAGCAAAAAGGATGGAAGTTTTCTGGCCTTGTTTATTTGCAATTGTTTCATGGGCGTAAATAGTGATAGTAACTTTGGTGACCAAATTTTAATGCTAACTCCCAGACCCGAAGAAGCCCTTAGGCGAAATTTTGATGGCATGCAGGCTAAGTGCCAATGAGGCGGATTGCCTAACAGTTTTAAAAGGGTAGAGTTAGGCATTGTTTGAAACAGTCGAACCTATTTAATTTCTGTCAGCATTATTACGCTGAGAAGACATTTTCCTACTGCAACCTGTGTCGAACCTGGGCTTATACGTTAAATGTACATCAAACAGCCAAACGACTGGTAGAGTGAGAAAGAAGAGTGTGCTGCTTAAAGTCCACGAACAGAGAGGGAAGGGGTGGGCTAAGGCGAGACACTTCCTCTTTAAAAAACCTTGGGAGGAAGCGAGCACAAAGGAATAAAAAAAGAGTGATGGTGTGAGGGTGGTTGACTTACCAACAAGTGTCTCCACGAAGAGGAGGGTGGGAACAAGGAAGCCTGGAGGCCGGCAGCGAAGACTGGCGGAAGGAAGTGCAAGATAAAGGCTTGTCTATAAAACGGCAGCAGTTTATCGGGGAGCAGCATTACTCACGGCTACGCGGTTCTTTTCACAAGGGCGGACAGCATCCGATCACGTCTCTTCATTCGTTAGGTGACTTGCTTTAACTTCTCGGAGTCACAGGTTGATATCGCCGCTAGATAAGTGCAGATAAGGCTTCATAAACGGGACCGGAATATTCCTGAAAATCCTGGGCGCTTCTACAACAAATCTTAGCTTTCTCTTCAAAATATACCTGACATAATATGAGTTGAACATCTAGGGAAAGCATAAACGGCGCAAATTAAAATCAATTCATGTTAATAATTATTAAGCTAGTGACTATTGTTGAGGTTGACATGAGTGAATTACTCAGTACCACAAGTGCGATAATTCTGACAACTAATATTACGTTTATCCATGAGTTGGATACATTTTATGCAATCTAACAATGTAAGCTGTATGAAATAAGTAACGAAATAATTCGGAACCCCCAGATGGCGCAAGATGCAAGAGCGTATTCATATCTTCGTAAATTAAGGCGTTAGTTTCTGTTGCTGTACGTTACTTATTACCTGGCGTGTTTAGCCGATTAACGAGAGAACTGCCTGCTCGCATTTACTTCTTGGGATAGAAGTAAGCGTATTATTGACTGCGATGTATTCTATTACCTGCAACCCGGTAAGTGATTAAACATTTATATCTTAATTATTCTATGTTGAAGAGTTCCACAGAGATTTTTTCTCTCCTCCCTCCCCCATTTTCGTCGATCAGAGAAAACATCACAAAGTGGTTTTGTCTTTTATCTAAAGCCTCGGACAGCTCAAATAACGGTATTACGCCGTCGATATAGGTACGCAAGTCATTATGAACCGATTAGGCACGACACTGAATACCGTGACAATGTGTTTACATTACTATGGTTGCATAAAATATATTATTTCTAAGGTACTGCACGGATAACCATACAGTCTTCGTTAACAGCCAGCACGAGATAACTTAAAAAGAGAACGAATGTTTTTCCATCACAAATTTCAGAGGCACTGGTTCACCAGGAGGTGAAACTGACATGGCAGACTCAGGAGATTCAACACTGTGATATTTCTGTACAGCTATGGTTACAGCAACACAATAAGAAACATTATTTGGAACCTACTACAAAAGGTGGACTGTGTTCTTTAATAAGTCGGTTCTTAACCAAAAAGAAATGAAGCTGGACTCGCTGAGATTAGCCATGTTGCTTATTCCAATGCACTAATTCACTCATTCATAGACTTAACCTTGAGCCGTTCAAATGAACAGGTTCTTTGTGATTGTGACCTATCTTGTATACTGCATGGTGAGGGAAGCACGTAGAAGTGTAAGCTGGCGTAGCGAACGGGTAGCAGCGGTGCATCTTACATATATCCTTGCGTTATACTCAGCAACAGTTTGGATTCAAAGACGATGATGAAACTATACCAAAATAAAACCGTAAATGTTGTCTTTAATTCAAAGTGAATAATAGCTCACAAAAGGTGTTCAATGTGAACTACACTCGGAAAGCATTCATCATTGATTTTAAAATTTTAATGTGTACATTTTACACACAACGTGCACTCGACTATTTTAGCTATACGATCCGAATTTAAACGTTAATAGTAGAGAATCCAAAGATACAAATTATTAAGTGTAAGGGCTAGAGACTTTAATTACATCTTTGGACTACGCCAAGTTATCCTCAAAGTTTCTCAAATTTAGCCCTTTTTTCCGAAGTAACTGCTCGTACTAATGAGATAAAACCCCGGGCATAGAAAACTGTACAAACTGTGCATAACTGCACTTGTACAATCAATTGGAAAAGATGTAACATACGTACAGAAAAGATTAAACCTTCTGAAAGCTTGAAACAACATATATTATTAAGGTTATCTGTAACTGACAATCTCTGAACCCCATGGTACATTAAAACAAAATTTACGTCGATATTTTCTCACAAGATATATATCCACCTGAACCGATTTTTAGTATTAAGTTTTAGTATTCTAGGATTTTGTATTATGATCAGGAAGAAATGTTTCAAGAAAATTTTAACTGCTGAACTAATAACGACACGCTTCTCAAATGCCTGGCAAGTGGAACGTGCTAATATCGATGTTATAAGTTACTTTTGCAGATATTCAGGGTTTAACACTTCAGACTACCAGTTTAAAGTATCTATTATAACATAGCCAAAGGAAACTGTTTCAAAAAGTAATCTCAGAATCGCACTATGTTTTTACTCAATCAAAGAAGGCTGTTGGAATGAATGCCTTCTCTTCAATTTCCAGATTTTAGGCCAACACCAATTTCTCGCCTATGGAGTGCAAAAACAGAATAGACAGGTATATAATAAAACCTGGAATTTAAACGGCACATCTTCGTGAAATTGCGTTGTGCCCCCCCACCCAAAAGAAACTGAATTACTACTGCTTCTGCTAACTACACCATGTACAAAAAGGATTGAAAAAGGAGAGTCAATGTTTTCGGCATTTACTTGCTTTGATGCGATAAATACATGCATACAAATGGCTATAATTAATAATTAGCATCGGTTCGTATTTTGATGAAAAACCTTCGTCTGCTTCTAATGCCAAAAGCACGTTTTAATCTGCATTCTTTGTTTAATGTTCAATATAATGCTTTCATTTTTAATCCAATCTTGACGTTAGAGCCCAGTGTCGATATAAGAAGGCAAGTCAATGAAAGTAAATACTATGGTCAATGAAAGTAAATACCACAATTATAGGTGTCACTGGTATTTTTACTTAATCAACAATGATTAAAACAAAAAGCATTGCCTTTCCAGTCCGTATCTATCTAATAACTTTCTGCATGCATTAAAAGAAAGGAAATTGAAGATCATTCACCTCTTTTTACTGACCTGTTTTAGAACATTTATTCTACATATATTATTAATTGATACAATCCAGAGTACTAATGTCCAAATCTTGGATAACACCTAAATATATATGCACTGATTCTGCGCTTCACTTCACCTACGAACCAAGCAAATGAACGTTTCTGAATCACAACTATTTAAAAAAGATGTAGCTATTTAACGAAAATGTCCTGTGCCGTGGTTTAGTGGAATAGAGCTTCGTGCTTTGGTTCCCTGCCACGGAATGCACCCGGGTACATAGTGGCAGAGATTTGATGTCTCGGTTATAGGACCGGTGCCCATTCAGCATTCTGAGGACTATGAGGAGATAGGCTAGGTAGCGAATTCTGGTAAAGAAAGCTAACTGAGGGTGCCGTGTTGCTGACCACCTCTTCTCCCCGTATCTGCTAGATGAAAGCCTGTATATGGGCCTGAGGCCGGAAGTCCGCTTTGGCAGGCTTTGGCTCGCATGCGGGCTGTTAAGCCATGGATTATTATTAACAAAAATGCAGAAATGTGGGTAAACTACTTCGAAATTTTGTAGCACGCAATTATTCGCTTATTTGCACAGACAAATAACAGCAGTGGTACCAGCAAAAACATTTATTTATTTTTTATTTTAGATATGGATAAAATTACATATCCATTCCATTCATACTGAAGACATTTCAAATCAATTTAAACTTGTATCCTATGTTCCTCTTATATATGTTTAACTGTCAGGGAAAGTAACGTGTCCCACTTTCCCAGCTAGTTGTAAGTTGAAATAATTAAAATAATGCTTGGATTTTCCACGAGTCAAAACAATTTCTAAATTAATTTACATTAATTTATTATTATTATTATTATTATTATTATTATTATTATTATTATTATTATTATTATTATTATTATTATTATTATTATTATTATTATTATTATTATTATTATTATTAATCATCATTATGCGCTCTAATATAATTTAAGACATTCCATTTAAAAGTTCTGAAAATTCCTAATATTTTAGTAACGTTATATGCAAGCATTCTGGATAATTTTTGTTTAAGTTATGTTAGTCTACAGAGATCAATGTTAATTCGTTAACGGGAAAGGGAAAAGTAATATTTTTGTTCCTTCATCATTTTAATATAATCAGAGATTCAAATAAGTTTGTCGGAAATAGTATTAGAAATTATTTATAAGCATTAATTAAAAAAGAAAAGACTTTGTTATAAATATGCATGCATGTTTAACTCCACAACCGTGGGCGATCACAAAAATGAACGTTAACATAGAGACGGAAAAAAGTTTGCAGAAAGCGTTTACATCGAAAGTGTATGTTAATGTGTATAGAGAGAGTGAGTGAGTGAGAGAGAGAGAATCCTCTAGTAAATTAACGAAAACTTAATATTCTACAAAGGTTTATTGAATAATATTGACCTGTGAGTATGATTTTATAGAATATATTTTTATACAGCCGTTCATCATTACCCTGAGGACTGAAATATTCATGCAGCAGCTGAAGTACCCGAGGCACAAAGAGAACACAAAAAGGGTAAAACTAAGTAAATTCATCAGTATTTTCTGTTGGAGTCATCATAAAATATAAACACATAAATACACGGCAAAATCCCTTATAATCCCCTTGCAACATTTTTATTTCTTGTTTTTTGGTATTTGATACTTTGTTTCGTTTCTCTGCTCGAAAGTTGCATTCAGCCATTTTTAAACGCCTATTAAGTCATTTTCACTGTAAGCGCGTGACTTTAAAATCACATATGGACCTGTACACTGGTGCCCGTTCCATACTATTACTTCTTCCCTTTATATAAAAGTGGACTTTCAGCGCAATTTTGATCACATTGGTACGAATTCACTAAAGACCACAAGGTCCGTTTTTCATAATTTCGCTTGGATACGTCGAATGTTTTACACCGAACAACTTTCTTCTATTGAACAGAAAAACAGAAAGGAAGAAAATCTCTAGTTTTTTCTTCATTATTCTATCCAGCAGTGTTGTTATTTGCATGCGTAAAAGAACAAGCTTCCAAAATACTTGAAACATGAAATACAACAAAACAAGCATTTTACATCAAACGATAAACTTTTTATTGAAATACTGAATAAAAGCAAAATTAATTTAAGTGAAAAACCGTCTTTTAAAAACACACATTAGCACATATCTCTGAGGATGATAACTATCTTCCTTTACTGTCAGATTTACTTATCGACCAGACGAAAGACATGATTCGGGATTATTATTATTATTATTATTATTATTATTATTATTATTATTATTATTATTATTATTATTACTACTACTACTATAAACTTCTACAACTTAAATTGTGGTCAATATTCTTTTACGCAGTTTAATATCTTCGGGAATTTATGGCACATCTTAGCCATAAAATTAAATGGTTGATGATGACGATGAGCCAGCCTTAGTGTAGGTAGGTATATCTGATGCAAAGGATGAGCCATTTACATAATGCAACTAGCAATTCATCCACCCACTGCGTCGCCGAGATGGTTCAATACATTGCATTAAAATTACGTAAACCTTTGCCAGCATACATCCCATCTTCGTCCAAGATTTATTACAGAAGACAAAAACAATAGCTTATAACAAAAACAACTTAACATATACATTTGCTGCCCTGTTTTGTTTTATTTATAAAGTTCCTATCAAACAAAAGCATTTATGTCATTCTTCCTTGCCCCCTTCCCTTACAACCTTCGCGGCTATATCGATTTTTTTCCCCCTCTTGCTTTTCCTTTCCCATCCTTCGCTCGTCTATTGTTTTCCTCCCCTCCCTTGCTTTACTAAGCATTTCCTTTATTCGTTCCAAGACCGAATTTTAAAGTATAACTCATTGACGTAACTTATTTTAGAATAGGTTATTCTTTTATGTTATAATATAAAGAAAAAAGAAAAGAAGAGCATGGGAAGGAAAAAGAAAAACAAACCGAAATGAAAATTTGCATATTTAGAGAAACCGGCAGGAGGAAAGAAAACACTGCGAGCCGTGCGCTGTATCTCCCTAGCTTTTATTTCCAATATAATGGAGTTGTGTTTTGCATAATTTATATATAAACATTCATAAAGCGCTGTATGCCTACCCAGACTCCCTACCTCATTATACTTCAAGAATTAAACAACTCCACACGCAGTGTATATCTCTGGGAGAATAATCTGTATGGCCTTCACTTGCCCTTCTTAATGTACAGAAGAAGTCCTAATATAAACTTACACATATTAAGGGAAACCTTCTATGGAACAATGATAAAGTGATAAAACGTACTGATAGTTGTAATATTAACAATTTCACTAAATACGGAAGCTTGTGTACTTGCACGGCCGCCATCGATTTGGTATCTTTAATTAGCGACATATCTAAGTACCCTGGAATATATTATTAACCTATAAATTATTTGTATTCATAGTTTTACTTATAGCATTTGTATGTCGATATTCACACAATAAATGGCTAAGTTTGTATGCAGGCTATTGCTAATCTTGCTAGCACCTGCTGGATGACTTTCTGTAAATGCAGAACGGGACCACGCAACCGCGCAGTGTCTCAAAGATTCTCAATATATTCATTCTTGCCTGACTACTTGAGTGGAAATTTAACGTCTGCTACGAGAGCGAGAGAGAGACGCACATTCTTCTTCAATATGTTATATATTTGTTCTGTTATATAAAATATAGTAGCTATAACTCATTTTATTTTTAGACTAACATCGCAACTAAGGTGTTCACATCAGTAATTTACTGATCTATTCCTCGTGAGGAAAGTATTTGATATCTCTTACTGGATTGAAGCGCAGCATAAACGAACTCTCCTCCAGCCAAAGAAGGATGCAACCGTGGGACCTCCTATAGGGCTGTCGCACATTGTGGCATGGGAGGCAGTGGCAGTGGCAAAAGTGGTGTGGAGTGGCAAAAGGAAGATTCCATGAACATAATCCAATTATCTCTGAAACAACTACGTTATCATTTTCGGTTACTTTACTCTTCCATTCCGAGCTTTCTTAGACGCGTAATATAATATACAATACTACTGCAGCTATTAATTACTATTATAAATAGTACAATGGAAAGTAAATTATTACCAAATGACCTTCGCGACACTAAAATGATTGCACAACGCGTGACTCTACTTTCTTCCAATTATTTTGTAGTTGTACGTTCCTTGAACCGCAAACGTGCTTGCTTCCTGATAATAAATACATTGCATTAACAATATGCTTTTAATGTTTTAAATCAAAAGTCACATGAAACATCAAATACACTTAGCAGTAAAACTAATCGTGCTGGATCCCATTGTGGAATCAAACAACAGTCAGTGCTATCACTATCCTAATCATTCCATTAGAAAGATCATGACATTCGATATCGGAGATTGCTATCTATGACACATGAGTAGTTTACTTTGGTAAAATGTATACATTCTTAATGAAACAGGCCACTATTCTTTAGATTATTCTGGATTGGACTACAGTTTTCAGTAATTTTATGACTTCAGCTAACATACCGAAGCTTGAATGTACAATGAATTACTATGCCAGTTTCTATCCAATAACTTGATCGAGTGTTACTTCTCTTCACCAAAAAACATCGGTGAAAAATGTTGGAGCAACGAACTTGAGTGATGACAAGCAGGGTCGCAACAGTTTCGTTCCAGTACCAGTTCCAGAAATGACAAGTCTGCCTAATGCTATAGTGCCGCTCCGTTGAATCCAGCACACAATCATTACCCACACGATATTCACAACTTGTTACCTATACAACTCTAGCCTGACGACCTGTCAAAAAACCTCGCACACTCAACTTCCACGTTTTCCTATTTCACTCTTCACACAGGGCCCACACTTAATAGTCTCACGGTGTACTAGAGTATAAGACAATCCACTAAAACGCTGAAACTAAGCTGTTTAATGGTGTTCTAAAGTCTCTTTCACCTTATATCATTACGAAAATGCATTAAAGGGTTTCATGTCACAGTACTCGTCCAAAGTTTACCGTGCCAAAAGCTTTCTTGTTTGTATTGAATTACGCTACTAAATGTTAAGTTGCCACATCCTCTCCCAGAGATCATTTCATGTTTGCTGTAATGTACCAACATTTGGCAAACAGAAATCCTTGTTCCGATGTCCGCATATGTATGGTTTTTCAATATGTGGTTCGCATCAATATAATGCGCTGTGTTCTTTTTGAAATATATACGAAATATATATTATAGTCATTAAGGCGCTCTGCAGAACAAATAGGTATATGAAGCAATTAGAACACCTTGAATACTGCTATAGTCGTTATAAACTTTTATATGTCTGTTGGCTCACTAATTTACTTAATACATGTTAAGCCAGGATTTATTTATTTTCTATAATAAATGAGTTTATACGTTAATGTCACAAACTAACGTTAATTTCTCGTTCGTAGAAATTCTATATTGGTTTGAAATGTAGTAAGTTAAATTATTGTAATGAATTGCTACAATATTTGTACTTAATTTTTCAGTTGTACCCTTCATCACAGATGAAAGAAGTTTTTATGGGCCAATGAACTCACTGGACTTTGAACATCAATTACAAATATGTTTCCTCTTTCCGAACACATTTCCGTTCAGTCACTTGGTTTATTTAGATCCATTATTTCCAAGAGACACCATAACCATCCAGCAACGATAAGCCTACACCGGAGCGGGTAAAATGTTGAATGGCACATGAGATTACATACATTTAAACTTTTCTAAAAATGCTTACTCTCAAAAGGTCTTGGAGTTTAAAATTTTAAATTAATATTAAACAATTACTTCAATATCATACATCTTAGATTATTAAAATCAAATTAATGTTATAGTTTATCATCGTTACTGTTTGTATTAATTAGTAAATTGTAATACTCTAAACAACACATACACCAACCATTATAACTGTAACTGGCGACACAAATTATCCGTACAATCAAATATGAGTGCAAAATAAGCACAATTTAGCTACACAGTGGAGTGTCAGTAGTTCATATAATAAACGGAAATGCATCTAGCCGATAATTTGATAGGAAGGTCTGTTTCTTAAGGATTTTATAAATACAAGAAATGGGGGAACACCATGTTTTGGAATACCTAAGCTAATGGAACATTTGAAGCAATTCTGCTTTCTTAGCAAAAGCAATACGGAAAGGCTATAACAATATGTTCAGTGTTAAATAAAAATTATGTAATAAGCCGCTATCACCAGAGCTGAATCATCCGAATGTTTAGATCGTAAAGTCAGAACCATCTTCGTAAACAGAATGTACAAAAATTCGCTTAATTTGCGAGCAAAACGGAAAAGACATGCACTAAGCTTAGCTTAAGAGTAGAAAAATGTGTTAATATGGTGTTTCTGTGTTAAGAATAGGAACAATTTAAGGAGAAGGATGAGAAACTATGAATCCTATTCCAAGATGTAAGCAACAAATACAGGTAATGATGAGAGAACGTAATCTTATCATGGCCGGAGTCAATATCACTGGAAGCTACTCCCGGACTGCTTTGCCGTGATATTTCAGACATTTCGTCTACAACAACGGTGGACTTCTTCAGAAGCGCGGTCGAAGTCTCCTCGAAAAACTAAGCTTGTTTGCTTCAACCAGTAAATTACATGGAAGTAATCATTTCTGAACCATAAACAATTTCACTAGCATTTTTTTTCCAAAAAATGTTGGAACTCAAAAACTGTCCATTAGTACTACATAACAGAAATTTCAGCATTAAACAACATCGTATGACATAAACATTTTTGACTCACACTTCAAATTTATGTTTGCAATTTTTGCAAAACAGGAAATGCTTGAGAACATGGTATTTCTGCCTGGCGGTGGTACTTTTCTAACCACATTAGCTACGTGACACACACCTCTGGCTATTTTTGTTCCATCGTGGAAATCAATTAATCAAAACAACTTTTCGCTACGTAACGCGGCATGGTTTATTTATGCGCCCGTATTTGCATTATGAAGTTTTACAAATTAGTCCTACCTATGGGTCAGGAATTAATTCTAAGGGTTTTCTCTGAAAATTTAATGAAAACAAATTCATTATTGAATGGCTGCAGCATTAATTTGTTGCGAATAAATTTAAACGTACACGAAAATGACAAATATAAAAACAAATGACGGGGAGGTGGAGTCGCGTCCGATCCAGAATTGCGAAATTTGATTTTATCGTTAGCTAAACATGCAACACAGGCTGAACTGTGAGTATTCTTTGGTCAGCTTTAACAGGCTTGTGGGCTTCACCGCTGTAGACAAATACTTCTTTCTTTCTGGATAACAAACGTTTATTACGGACGGTTTCACTTTAAGTACGTCATATTGCACGGAAGGAAACCATTTCTCTATTTCAAACAATCATGGCTGTGTTTTCAACAGAAGTATATCACTTTGGCATTATCATTTCCCTTGTTTTCGCCGTATAAATTAGATATTCAGAAAACAGCCATAAAATATTTAAGCCTTGAATAATGTCAAAGAGTCGCGGAAAAGCACAAAAACTGATTTGATAATTATTACTATGTGCAAATTTATCTAAAAGTTCGCAGTTTTAGGAATATTCCCAAAAGGCATGAGCAAGCATTATCGTTGCACAAGTTAGTTACCTTTCGGTGGGTTTTCTACTGATTCGGAATGTTTTACTTCTTCCAATTTTTACACACTTTCAAAAATTGATTTCAATCTTACTACAGCTAGACCGAAAATCTACAAAATCAAATCATGCAGTGATGTCACTATGCAACATGTTTCCTCAAGACCGTCTCTTCGGATTAATGATGCCAGACTCTAAATCAGAACTACCGGGGTTCATTTTCCAGCTGAAGATTTTTTTTTTTTCTCGTTAACGTGATTCTACTTCCACCAATGTGACCCAGGAAATCGAACGGAGGGACAGTAAGGTATGTATATATAGACAGCTCACTTTCCTACTCGGCTTAAACGGTTAAGTTGTAGACCAACGGAGCAGGGCACAGCATGACACATAGGTCATACGGCCCTTTGTGCTTCTATACTGACCCCTTGAAAGAGAGAAGTGGTGGAAACCCGAAAGTGACTAGATCCAGATGACGACATGCGCAAACTTAACAGGGATCTCCGAAGTTTCCGGTTAGAATGCACCCAACGATCTTCCAAGTCCATCCACAAGACCGCAACTCTTAGAGAGGGCATATGGAGACCTGGTCCTAACTCATCAGTCCCAAAAGACGACCGAAAGAAAGTTTTACAAAGCATACCTTCATCGTCCAGCTGCAACATCCAAACATCGTCGCTTGGTCCCACACCTTAAAACAGATGTTAATGAAGAAAATTAAGGTAAAAGGAAATAATTAGGAAAAGAAATATCATAGTAGAGAACCGCCTAGCGTAGAGGAAACCAACAAAAACCTATGAGTCAGAGTAGGCGGTTGCCAAGAATGAAACCACGGACCAACACAATTCGAGCTTCATTGGTCAAGCTAATCCACCTTATTCATTGTCTTGCATTTAATATCTGAGGAAAACACACAAAAGAATCGTACAGAGCTCACTTTAAAACGCTAACTGATGATATTTTCACAATGATAGTTTCACAATCATTTAGATTAGTAAAGAGTAAAGCCAACAAGATGTTTTAAATATTCACACTGACATTCACATATATTGAGACCTCAGATAAGGATAACAGAATTCCCAATTGTTTTATAATGTATGTAGATGTTTACAAATAATTTGAACACAAACATTCTTCTGAAAATTGAAACTGCTGTAACGCTTCAAGATTGAGAAAGATTGCCTCTGCACAAGTGGTATCCGAACATTTAACAAGAGAAAATCACCTTACATATCAATTTCTGCTGACATACTATCTAAAACATATGCAAATTAAACTGTAAATATAATATAAGCATAAGAAAAAACATTAAAAACAGAATTCAATGCTTTTATGTTTGCTCCAGGTAGAATATTATTATGCTTTATAAACTTTTAGGTAAGTTTTCAAAGAGCCAATATAACCCCATTTTGAAATTTGCATAGATATTGAATTCTGCATGCGCTGTATTACAATAAGTCAGAATCCTTTCAGGGCGAGGACTGGTAAAAATCAAGGTTTCAGTAATATATATATATGTGTGTGTGTGTGTGTGTGTGTGTGTGTGTGTGTGTGTGTGTGTGTGTGTGTGTGTGTGTGTGTGTGTGTGTGTGTGTGTGTGTGTGTGTGTGTGTGTTAATTTTCGTAAAAATAATGTACTTATTTGGAATCTAGAAAAAAATTGTATTCTTAGTGTTTCTTGAGCTATGTGACTAAAACAACCGTTAAAAGGGTGCATTCTGGATAGAGAATATATTATTTCCATCGAAAAATCCTATTATAGAGATTTCCCCGCCAATACAGGTTTTGATGCCTTCTGAATAAATAAAACATTTTAAGAAAACATTCATTCCGTGTGTATATGTGTGAGGGGATGATCAGTGTGTGAAAGAGAGAGAGAACAGCATAATTAAAAAATACCCGATAAATACCAATGTGCTTTATCATCTTACAAGATGCGACTGGAAGACATTCCCATATCAAATAACCCTTTGAAGATTTTTGTGTATCTTCGACTTACTCATAAACCGAAAAAGGATTTGATAAATTTGGATAAAACGCCGTATATTATATTAATTCCATCACAAAATGTAAATAAGCATATTTGAATTTTTGGCGAATAGGTTGTGAGGTCTTCATTCCGAAGGAATACTATTTAACCGGTAAGCTAAAACTTGCTAGACATTAAACGAAAATTTACTACATAAAAATGGTGGTGATCATATGACTTTTTCTACTCATTCTTGTACAAACTCCCTAGGAAACTTTTTTTTCTATCTGCAAAATTCTGTTACTTTGCATGGCCAAGAGAAAAAAAAAAAAAAAAAACAAAGAAAAAGAAAAAACGAGGAACGACTCTCGTTTTGAAAATTCAAATCAACAGCAACGAATATCTCGGTAATGAATAACATCCGATTAAAATGGATTGGTCAAAAATTGAATGCTTTAACGAGATCTATCAGCTATGTGTCGTAAAATTTTGTTTAATCCTTTTTGGTCTTATTAGTCATCTACTGGGCATTCATAATAAAGATTACTTCCAGGCTGCTTCCAGAAAACTGAGAGATGTATTTCGTTTGTCATTAAAATATCCTAAATATAGCGCAATTGAATCAAATGGTTAGAGGCATTTTTGACAAAATAATATACATTTGAAGAATGTTCCATGCAAAAGATAGTTTGGAATGGGCTAATAATTTGTGAAAAACTCCTTGTTGCGTCCTTGAAAAACACTTAACTAAACAAGTTTGGTAACTAACCGATTTCACTTTTTCGGTTATGCTGTTCATAGGTAAAGGCACGTTAACCGACGTGTTTATAAAAATGTTATTGGGGGGGGGGGGATTTAGGAAGCCTTAAAGTATATATTTCCTTGTTAAATTCTTGGGTGGAATGAGTGCTATCTCTTCTACTTACTGTACATAATTTGTAAAGAAAGTAAAAGTGAACCTCTATAAAACATAAAATTCCTTTCAAATAAATATTTGTAGGGTAAGTCAATAACCTTATTAATGCTTCGATTCTTTCAATAACATATTCTTTATAATCCTATCGCAATTCTGTTTCTTCCGATTGCATGGAAATAATATGGAATTCTAAGAGCCAGATAGTGTCTAGTTTGTAAAAATTTAATTAGTGATCGATTCTTTGCATGTATTACGCAATATCTCAAAAATTTATTTCCACAAAGGTTTCTTTCAATCAAAAATAAGTAGAAAATAAAATAAGTTTCCGGTAAGAATAATTGATATATCTACTAATCAGTGCTAGAGGCTAGGTAAATGAAATGCAGTGTGCGAAAAATTAAACGTCCTTTCTTTTCCTGTAAAAAATTCTTATATATTGCGCTTTATTTAGTAAACACATTTCTAGATAAAACTTGAATTTAGCACATGCATTCTAATCTTTATTTTCCGCACTTTTCTTTATTGATTTGCTTATAAATTATTCCAGAAGGAAACACTGTTACATTATCCATATTGGAATGATACTGCTAAGAAAACAAACATATCTATCAAAATCTTTGACTATGAATGCATTTCTTAATTTCAAGTATTGGAGTCTTTCTTTTGAAAATATTTAGGACTAACTTTGAGATATGTTGATCTACTAAACACGGATTTTAATATTACGATTTGAAATATACCCTTAATTTAGTTTTCTTGCCATTCTGTGACTAAAAGTGGGACCAGTATTACTATCACAAACTGAAGTTTCACCAGCTCCTTCTGCAAAGATTTCAATAAACGATTATCGTATTCGCTCGACAACAGGAATCGAACCAACCCTATACAGCATATTCTTTAGCAAGAAAGATTAGCCCAGTACGTCGAACTCGGACTGCGCCGACTGAAATAGCCCGCATGGCCACACCCTTGTAACGTTTTACGACAGAGAACGAGGCCCTTTTCTCACCTAAAACGGGCGAGCTTTACTCCTCGTAAGGCCATGCTAGTAGTATTTTGTTATTGTAGACGTCTTTCAATTTACTTTAATTCTACAGAATGAAGAAAGAGTATTTCTCTTTTGCTGGCGGGCGCTTCCAGTGCGGATTTTGGTTTAATTTAATCAGCGACGTAAGGAAGGGCGCGTTGAAAAGTAGAAGAAAGGAAAAAAATACAGCGGGAATATTCATCTAAATTAATAATAGAGTAGCAAATGTCAGTTTCTATCTTCGTCTGGTATCACGGGAAATCTGATGTGAACCTCATTATACATTATAGTATTCATATAAAAAGATATCTAAAAGTACGTAATGATATTCATGATACTTTTATTTTCCTTACTACATATTAAAAGTTAGAGAAAGTGTACTCTACTCAAATGTTGACGTTAAGATTTCAATGACCTTTTGAGAATCCCGTTAACCACATTTTCAGAAAAGAGGTAAGGCGTGCGTGTCAACCAAATAACAACTTAAAAAAGGAAGGAAAGAAAAGGAAATGTTGAATGACAATCATTCACTCTTCCCGAACTATATTTACATGAATGTTTCCGAAAATGTTAACGTTTTCAAAAACGACTCTTATCGATTTTTATTAATAGCATGTTTTGGATATTCTTAACCTAAATAAAATATAACTTTCTGTGAAGCCATTTTCATTAAGATCAACTTTTGAAAACTTTAGTAAACCGAGAGGGATAAAATAAAATCTAATACCTACAGGAATGTGTATCGCGTTAAAGCACACAATCGCTCTCTCTCTCTCTCTCTCTCTCTCTCTCTCTCTCTCTCTCTCTCTCTCTCTCTCTCTCTCTCTCTCTCTCTCTCTCTCTCTCCCTCCCTCCCTCCCTCTCTCTCCCTCTCTCTCTCTCTCTCTCTCTCTCTCTCTCTGTGTGTGTGTGTGTGTGTGTGTGTGTGTGTGTGTGTGTGTGTGTGTGTGTGTGTGTGTGTGGATGGAGTTAGCCATTTCTGAGATAATCCTTGTCATTGGTTTAAATTTTCTAAATACAATTATACTTCTCTCAACTACTGGTCATGTAGTGGACAACAAGGCGCTGGGGCAGGTTTTCTCAGGGATCTCGGGTTTCCCCCGCCATCTCATTCCACCGGTGCTCCATCTTCATCTCATGTATCATCAGTGTCACCGCCTGCGGTGCCGCATATAGCAAAAGCATGTAGTTAAACACTACATGTTTCATTTCATTTTCCTTGATTATGCAAAGAGAACGGAATTCCCAAGACAATACATAGAGATCCGCCTTAAAAGGATAACGTTAAGTCATATCGGACGGTGAAAGAATTGGATGAAATGATGCTCAAACGAGTCCAAGGTCCATGGAGATAGAGCTTAGAGTTACCCGACATTCGTCTTGAAGGATAAGGGAAAACCCCGGAAAAACCTTATCCAGGTAGCTCACTCTGACCGAGATTCGAACTCGGGACCTCTTGAACGTGAGTCAGACATGCTACCATCTACGCTACCGAGGCGGGCCTGAAAATGCTATTCGACAATTTCTGCAATTGGTTATCTCGATTAACATGACACAGATAGAACATTCCTTTTTAAAAAATAGGTAGTTTGTTGAAGAACGAGTAAACAAAGTCATGTGGAAGTAAAACACAGACAGACAGAGAGACAGACAGACAGACAGACACACACACATACATATATATATATATATATATATATATATATATATATATATATATATATATATATATATATATATTAGCTATGTTTAACCACGGTAACAACAAGCTCCTTTGATGATAAGAACTAAAAAAAAGGAGGGGGGGGGGGGAAGGAAACTTTCAAGTATGACCGTTAAATGTTAAATGACGTACAAGGGAAAGCCTAAACACACCTGCAATATTTCGCAAAGAGGAACATATTTTGATACAGATTATTTAATTTAATGAGCTCCACACTTTGTTGTTGTAAGCTCCAGTCTCTCTTACGATTTCCCAGTAAACTACAATTATAAAAACTGTTTTCAGTGTTAATAGAACGTAAGCGGCTACTTGCAGAAAATCCCAATTATCCATTTAATTTGTCTCTAATTTTATATTCAGAATATAACAAATTCAATATTTTCTTAAAATCTCAAGTGATTTACCTAATCATTATTGTTGTTATACCGCAGAGTTTAAATGGTGCCTGACTAAAGCACTTTGTACTATTCCTGAAGTTAACTGCTCATAGAGAGAGAAACACAGTGTTCTCTGTTAATAAAAAAACTGCTTTTTAGGGGTTTTTTCGGTGGATCTCAAAAGCAAGTATTTCTGCTGAAATCTCGATATCAAATTTCTAAACAAATATAGGTAGATGCTGAAGGAACGAAGAAGGTAGTGTATTAGGTAAAGCTCATTTTTCCCCTGAGGAGGGGGAGTGCATGTATGTAGCAGTGACAAAGTATTAATTAAGCAATAGATCACCCTATCCAGCAGCAGTTTTCGTCAGTGGGGACGAGTGTCAGTGTTGTAACGAATGCAGTGTGTTCAAGTATACATGAATGGAAGTACTGGCTATGTAATGTCCATATTAAATCATGCCATACACAGATCTACCAGAAAACTAAAAAATGAAGCACATAATCGGAATCTCTACCACCACGTATGTACCACATATCATGTTTTAGATATCGGCAAACAAAAATTCGTTAAAACAGTACATTCTTTCAAAAGTCTTTTTCTCCCTTCGTATAAATGAAACATTATTTAAATATTCGTAGGTAATGGGTTAGGTTGATCCAAGCTAAAGCGAGATTTGTCAACATCTATAAGCTTTTTAAGCTAATTTTATATGTAACGCTTCTTCTTCTTCTTCTTCTTCTTCTTCTTCTTCTTCTTCTTCTTCTTCTTCTTCTTCTTCTTCTTCTTCTTCTTCTTCTTCTTCTTCTTCTTCTTCTTCTTCTTCTTCTTCTTCTTCTTCTTTCTTCTTCTTCTTCTCTTCTTCTTCTTCTTCTTCTTCTTCTTCTTCTTCTTCTCTTCTTCTTCTTCTCTCTTCTTCTTCTTCTTCTTCTTCTCTTCTTCTTCTTCTTCTTCTTCTTCTTCTTCTTCTCTTCTTCTTCTTCTTCTTCTTCTTCTTCTTTCTTCTTTCTTCTTCTTCTTCTTCTTCTTCTTCTTCTTCTTCTTCTTCTTCTTCTTCTTCTTCTTCTTCTTCTTCTTCTTCTTCTTCTTCTTCTTCTTCTTCTTCTTCTTCTTCTTTCTTCTTCTTCTTCTTCTTCTTCTTCTTCTTCTTCTTCTTCTTCTTCTTCTTCTTCTTCTTCTTCTTCTTTTCTTCTTCTTCTTCTTCTTCTTCTTCTTCTTCTTCTTCTTCTTCTTCTCTTCTCTTCTTCTTCTTCTTCTTCTTCTTCTTCTTTCTTTCTTCTTCTTCTTCTTCTTCTTCTTCTTCTCTTCTTCTTCTTCTTCTTCTTCTTCTTCTTCTTCTTCTCTTCTTCTTCTTTTCTTCTTCTTCTTCTTCTTCTTCTTTTCTTCTTCTTCTTCTTCTTCTTCTTCTTCTTCTTCTTCTTCTTCTTCTTCTTTCTTCTTTTCTTCTTCTTCTTCTTCTTCTTCTTCTTCTTCTTCTTCTTCTTCTTCTTTCTTCTTCTTCTTCTTCTTTTTCTTCTCTTCTTCTTCTTCTTCTTCTTCTTCTTCTTTCTTCTTCTTCTTCTTCTTCTTCTTCTTCTTCTTCTCATCTTCTTCTTCTTCTTCTTTTCTTCTTCTTTCTTCTTCTTCTTCTTCTTCTTCTTCTTCTTCTTCTTCTTCTTCTTCTTCTTCTTCTTCTTTTCTTCTTCTTCTTCTTCTTCTTCTTCTTCTTCTTCTTCTTCTTCCTTCTTCTTCTTCTTCTTCTTCTTCTTCTTTTCTTCTTCTTCTTCTTCTTTTCTTCTTCTCTTCTTCTTCTTCTTCTTCTTCTTCTTCTTCTTCTTCTTCTTCTTCTTCTTCTTCTTCTTCTTCTTCTTCTTCTTCTTCACTTCATGGCATAGGCAATCAAGTGCCTGTTCCGCCTTCGAAGTCCTCCAGCCATCGTTTCCTGGGTCTGCCCACCGATCTCCTACCTTTAGGATGATACTGTAATATTTGTTTTGTAAGTCTGTTATCTGGCATTCTTTCAACATGTTCCTTCCATTTTTGTTTGAGATCTTTTAACCTATCATTCATACTAAAAATGTCCAGCTCTTCTCTTATATTTTCATTTCTTATTAAGTCCCTCTTCGTGCATCCTTTCACACTTCTCAAGAATTTCATATCTGAAGCCTGTATTTTACTCTGTTGCTTTTTAGTTAACGTACAAGTCTCACTTCCGTATGTCAGTATAGGTACAGCCATAACTTTATAAAACTTTAATTTTGTTTCTTTACGTATTTTGTTTCTAAATGTTCTATTTATTGTTCCACACACTCTTTGAAATTTGCATATTTTATTGTAGACATCATATTCCTTGTCATAACTAACATCAGTTCCCGAAGCAATAAATTCAAATAAGATAGTGCTCTCAGGTTTGAAAAAATATCTATACAGTTATCGTGATCTAAGAATTACTTTTTATTTAAATGATATATGTTAAGTTCAAGAAAAGCGCAGAGCTTAATAAAATATGTAGTTTATTAAGAAAAACTACTTTATACTAATCACGCTTGCACAGATATAATGCACATCCTGCATGGCAAAGTCCATTTTACCTCTTTGAAACTAGTGATAATTTATTATTATCATTATTATTAATTAATTTATTTATTTATTTTTCTTCCTTTCTCGTCAATGCTGACGTTAGGAGGTGCTTGGGTTCCCTCAGACCACGGGATCCGAAGCATATGACCTGAGATGAAATCAGGTTGAGGGTCGGTCCAACGCCTAAGATGATGGAGCAATTGATGGAATGATGGTGGGGAAACTGGAGGACCCGGAGGAAACCAACCCCAGCGCCATGTTGTCCACCAGAAATCCCACTTTGCGGTCGCCTGGGATGGTAGCCGGGCCGCCTAGGTGAGAGCCAAGCGGTCTAACCACTCAGCCATGGCGCGGCCCTATTATTATTATTATTATTATTATTATTATTATTATTATTATTATTATTATTATTATTATTATTATTATTATTATTATTATCAGCAGCAGTGTTATCAATTTTGCTAGATAATTTGTTGGAACAGCCATGTTATGCCATGCTACTTTTGTCACTATTCAAAACATGTGTACCGTGGTTATTCTTTTATCCTATTCTATTTTACAGCTTTACAATTGTGCAGATACGTATACTATAGAGAAACTCCAAAACCCAAAGTCAGTGTTCCAGATAAGCCGTAAAATGTAATATGTTACAATTAATGGACTTGGTGATCAGCTTAAGGTAATGCCATTGTATTTCTGATATTCAGCTTGCAGTTAACGCCGATTTTAGTAATTGAGTTTCAAAGACTCTTTCTGGGAATGTGTATGCATTCAGCCGGAGCAAAGCTCTGGCAAATTTTCGCTTTATTATTTTGTACAGTGAATGCTATGAACCAAAACATGAAGACTCAAATATATTACAGCTACAACTGGTCCTGTTACATCCGCGACAGAATACCACTCAAGCAGGTGAGCCTATTTTTCACCTATCACTATTATTACCAACCAATGTAACTTTAGCCTATTAATGTTCCAGCAAATGTACAATCGCAGCACATCCATGTTGTAGGTAATTCATCACATGGAAGAAGAAATAACAAAAAAGTTACTTTCCCATGGTTACAAAACCACTGAAACATATCACACAATGACCTGGGTGAAACTTTTGAGTTTGTACAGATTTATCTGCGTACAACTGTGTATCTATCCACGACATAACATATGCTTTTTCTCAAGGTAACAGACAAGTATTTCTTCCTAGCATTATATATTCTATACCGCACACATAATCTTCTGAAGAAGGAAAGGTTAGGAAACATGAAAACAGAAATGGAAATCGACGGTGAAGAGGGCAATTTCTTCGGCATAGAGTTTAGGCGCTATTAATGACCCATTTAACGGAGGAAAAATGGTATCAGAAGTTCTGAATGTTCTTGAAATAACTGTATCACAGAGCGTCCTTACAGTTTAGCTTCGTCTCACTGTTCAAATTAATGTATTTTAGGATGTCAGAATTTTGAAGATTATATTCCAAAGAAACATGTGAGATAAGAACTGTAAGTAGCAGCATTTTGCTGATAAACACCGAAAACGTTTACACCAAAATGTGACACATGTACAAACACCTCCCCCTCTCCTCTCGCCGCACAACAACCTGTAATTAACATTCCTAATCGTTACATTCTATAATTAAAACGATGTGCTTCTGGTTGCCTACCATTCTGTAATTCGATACTCGTGTTTTAAATGTGTTTCGCATATATGTTTAAATTTAATTTAGTGTAATCGAATACCCTTTTATTGAAAATGTGTTCCTGCCCGCCAGTTGAGGACCCCGCGGGCAAATTACCTCAAATACGAATGCAAATTTTATTCCCCTTACTCCGGCATTTTTTCCCCGTAGTTTTATAGCCGACAGGATGAAATTCGTTGTGATATTATACAAAATTCACATTTGGGTTTCATGCGGGAGAGTTGTGACAAAATCGATCATAATCCAAATATCCGGAGAATCCGTCACGACAAGTGCAGATTGTCACAACAGGTTGTTAAGCTGCTGGCCGCTTCAAACGTGTCGGGGCCAGAATTTCTCGAAATATCCCATATGCAGTATTCATATTAGTCTAGCCTAATATTCGCAGACAAAAGTTGAGATTATACATTTTCTTCTGATTGCGAAGGCTATTAACTTAGAACTAATGACGGCCATTATGAGCCGAGATGAGAAACGTAACGGTCGGGCACCGGCCTATTAGGCCACGGAGTTCATTTTATCTATTTAGAAATAGTTTCGAGATTTAATCGGGAATAATGTTCTGAGGCGTCTGAAAAACTAGATGTGTGCAATGGTATCTATAGTTCGATAAGCTCACAGCCAAACAAACGCAGACCTTTAAAAAGGAGTGTTTGTCTTGATTCAGGTTATTACAAAATATTGTACTTTCGAAGAAATCTCAATATTATGTTTTTGGATGGAAAACAAGTATCACCTCTAAGTAGTGACAGAGAAAGTAAAAAAAATCACCTACTTTTTACCAACATGGCCATTAAAATGGCTAAAGGGCGTTGAAGCGCACCACTTTCTAATAGTTATGATCAATTACGTAATTGTAATTTGTCAGATAGCTCACTTATGTATTATGAAAAGGCCTTTTGATAAGTTTCAACAATCAATGTGCTATAACGTAAACACATGGAACTGAGGACGAATACTAAGCTTATCACACAATATTTTAAAATTGTTTTTAAACACAATTACAATACAAAATGCTATATAGTGCTAGACATTTATTATTTTTTTTATTTTGTAATTTACGTCCTCCAACGTTAAGTCATATCGGGCGATGAATGGAATGGGTGAAATGATGCTCAAATGAGCCCAGGGTCCATAGAGCTTAGAGTTACCTGACATTCGTCGATAAGGAAAACCCCGGAAAAACCTTATCCAGTTAACTAGCCCTGACCGAGATTCGAACTCGGGACCTCTTGAACGTGAGGCAGACATGCTACCACCAAGCTACCGAGGCAGGCCAGTGCTAGAGATCTAAACAAGTAAAAATCCTAATGAGATTTACGACGCGAGTTAGTAGCCAGATTACGTGACTTGGACTGAAGCTGGAGAATGTGTGAGAAAACCAGTGAGAAATATCGGTACACCGATTATGCACCGCACCACATTTTCATTCATTGTTTTGTGAAATCGAATGCACATTTAATTATTTACTACGCAATATCTTACAGTTAACTTTAAAAACGTATGAACCAAGTTAATAAACACTATTTCTAAACGTTCTCTGAAAATACAACCAGGTGCGAAACACTTTCGATGTCAATTGCGTATCCTGTATGCAAGTAAATACTATCGTATATTATATCACCCCGATAAAGGAAAAGGAAAGGAAAAACAGAGGCGGCCAATTTAAGGTTTCCTTAATGATTCAGAAACTTGTGTTCTGACAAAGATTTAATAAGTCTCAGCTCTCCGAATCCAAAAATGCTAACGTAGATCAAAGGATGCACTTCTGAGTTCGTATAAAAACTTTGATATTTAACCTATAAAAATAGTGTTCAGCAGGAACTGGAGGTTTCACCTGCAAAATATGAAGGAACAATACGATAATGTACATCAAAAGTTGTTTAAATACCACATGGTGGCTCAACCAGGAAACCTGTAACAGGACGTCCTTAACAAGGAAATGATGAATACAATTATAAATGGATCGAGTTATTATGAATATAATTGCTTCAAACGTTACAATTAATTTGCTGGGTCTTGAGTATTTTGATTTCAGAAAATACAATGTCTCTAGAAAGAAATGAGTTGTTTAAGGCATGTTTTTATTTCACTTTGCGTTACTATCAAGGAGAACAAAATCCAAGAATTTTTACGAGCACATTTGCTTCCAGTAAATATTTGTTTATTTTTGCTTTCCTAGTAATACATAAAAATATTAATGTCTAACTCATACTTTACAGGAATTTCAAGATATGTATTTATTTATGCATGCTATTACCTCAAACTCACGATATCTTGGTAGAAACAGAATGAGAAGGAAACTGCTATTCAGTGGATAAAATATAGCTCTGATCACAAAGGGAAAGTAAAAAATGGTACATCTTCAGGGAAAACGCATATGAAGATATCGGCATATATTACAATAGATATTTCTTGGAAGTAATAAAAAAAATGGAAAATCATACAAATAAATATACGAGCAACGGAACGTTTCGTGGAAATCTTTAACAAGATGAAGAGTTTCGGACTGAACCTTTACCAAAACACAAGTGTTTGTTTCTTTTTCAGCGGCTTTCGTACTGATATCATTCCATAGATGAAATCCAAATAGAACGCTACTGAGAAAAGAAACCATAATGGATCAACAGTCATCGCGAGAGTGACAGCCGTAGTTTGGATTTCAGGATATTGTGGCGTGCTTAGCGATTTATAACGGACTCTTTTACCGTATTTTGGAGTTGCTATTCGTAATCTTTATTAATCTTTAATCGTAAGTGGCACAGTGTATAGGGGAAAGGTGCAACAAGCTGCAAGATGAAAGGAAAGGTGATGATGGAGCAGATGTGTTGGTAGGATAAATGACGGAAGAATCTGAAGGAAACCCACCCAGATGCCGCTACGTTCATTACAAATCCTACATCAATTTCTACATCCCAAATTACTTCTTTAATATTGATGAATTAGAAGCTTCACTGTGAAATAACTTTGTTATACATAATCTGCGAGTGGTCTACCCCTTTCACTTCTTTAGGATGCGACAAAATTACAAAGTTTCTCGGTTCCAATGAATTTGTTTATTTCCTGTGGTCTAAAAATTAATAGAAGGGCACGTTAAGGTCTGAGGAAATCGTGAAGGATGACACCTTTCTCTGAAATTTTTAAAATTGTTTTCTAATATCGGTTTGCTAAAATTTTAGCTAAGTATATTTCGCCTCTCTGGTCATTTATCTAGCAAGAGTGAAATATCTCAAAATTACACATAATGTAATTACCTGTGACAAAACTAAGAGTTAGGATAATAGCAAAACAAAAAGTAGTGCGTAAAACTATCTCTTTTGGCCAAGAGACTTCTTTCGACTGAAAGGGGGCTAGCTGGACTTTGCAGTCCGAGCTAGCTATTCCGTAAGAGAGCAACTAATTTATTGTCCTACTGGTGAAGTCCGCTGGTTATTTTCAGTACTTAATTTTCCCTTTATTTTTAAAAATCTTCATTGGCTGGAATAGAGTTCCTTTTTACATCGCTTCCTTCCAGTGGAAATCGATTCATACCTAACTATAGCTAATCAGATGCTCCATACATGGAATAAATTACGTAAAATCTGGTTTTGGATTCTACTGTGAAATCTTCGGTAGCTGTGGCAGTCTAATTATGAAATGAAGTATGCGCTTTCGTTTCAGTTAACTACGTATAAGGGAAGTATTGTATTCCATCCAAAATCTGGATTTCGATATTCCATCGGAAACGCCTGTTTTGAGTCGCTCTCAATAAAAATGCCATTTACAAAATCATTCAAGCGCGCGAGATGTCCATAAATAGCGTGCCCAAATAAACTTTGTATTTAAGTCCAGCACCTTTTAGAATACCAGGCTTTTCAAGAAAATCGCTGCATACCAAATTAGCATTTACAAGGAATATTATTCGAACATTTCAAGCTTCTCATAGAACGCAAATTTTAATTAAAATACCGCATGTTTAAAGTATTTTCAAAACAAACAAAACGTATATTTCTGGGAACAGCCACTGAAATTGTCTTCATTTTTAAAGAAACAACTACTGTAAATCTCGTTAGTTCAGGCATTTTTTTTTATTTACATTTTTCAAAAATAACTAAACATTTAAGATGTGGTTGTTATTCGCTTTTTCTTCCCTCCTGAAACTGCAAAGAAATCGGAACTTCAAGCCTTCAAATAGCAGCCAGCGTTTAAAATATTTGACTATGCATTAAGTCTATTGTACTCCCTTCATTCTCATTCCACCTAAATTAAATGTGTAATAAAACCATTTTTACAGGTACCTATCTGGATAAACATGAAGTAGATAGAAAAAAAAGTTTGTAAGAATAGTCTGTTAAAGGACGGAGAGTCATGAAATGACTTTTTTAATTTACAGCAATAATATTATGATCTTTATTTTATCAGAATGATCAACCTCGAATTTTATACTTTGCTCATATACTTCCATTTGTTTCCCCAAAATATGTAATTATTAATCAATCTTTGTATTGTTTCACGAGCATTTGAACACCAAACAGGTTACAGCCACCATTATACAAAGGATATGACAGTTACTTTGTTGGCTTTCTGATTACTACACATGTACCATCATGTGAGGCATTAAAATAGCTCATGATGGTAATAATCATGACATTTTAAGAGCTAATATTTCCTACTTTTATCGGCGTGATAGTTACGCAGCTTCTATCACGCTGTACACCTGGCGGCATTGTACGTTGCGGATGACCGAAGACTGCACGGAAGAAGCTCATGTGTGGGGCGACTGCAGCGCTCTTTGTTCCCATTGTGACGGCCTCCCACTCTTGCAGAGATAATAAACTTAATGAACCTGCGCTACATCTTTTTAATGAACATCCGTGGCATTCAGCAGTTATCGAACCCAGGCCACTCGCATGAATACCTTCACACTCGTAAGGATGCTAAAATTTCATTACTGCATCACGCAAACGAGGACTGAGGATTTCTGCTTAAATGCTTCTTACCTAAAGGAAATCCGATAACAGTGCAAGAAATAATTTCGAACATTATTAAATGTCTCTTAAAAAATTTTGAAGAAGAAATTTAATATAATCAGAAAACAGAGAAAGGAAGAAAATGCTATCAAAATTGACTTTTAAAATACTTTCTTTATTTGTGGCCAACATTTAGAATGTTTTCAATTGGATATCTTTAAGTTAAGACACAAATTTAAATGTTGAAAATTAATCAATCGGTGTCATTCCAACATTACCAAATTATATTTCTTGGCAATATTAAAGTAAACATGATAAACGTCATTCATGAGCAAGCAACAATACATAAAGTCAAAATTAACTGATTTTTAAAACTTTTTAGGAGATACCACGTTTAATGTTTTGAAAGATAATTTTCCCTAAAAAAAATTTACATCGACAAAAGTTTAAATGGTAAGATAATATTTATTATTTTTTTCCTTTCTAAACGGCAGGTCTTATTTAGTCCATTAACAATTTCAGTGTCATTCAAAAGGTTTGATTCTAATGGTAGCAGACATGTTGAATCTGATACGAAACCTGCTAATGTAGATGAGTTAAAAATGAGGATCAGGAAAGAATGATTACCAGCAATGATTGAAAATGTTTAACAAGAAATTATGTTTCACCCTAACAACCGTTAAACTGCAAATAAGGAAAACTTTTAACTTCCCTTTAATTAATTATAATTTCTATAGTTACATAAGTTGTGGAGAAAGAAGTTTAAACCGACCTCAAGGCGACCAAAGAAGTCAAAGTAGTCATGCAACTAAATCAAGGTACAACTTTTCAAAAAAACATGAAAAATAGTGTTATTTAATATGTTTGTTGATCAGTCACACTAATGGCTGATTTTGTAAAATTTTCTTTTAAAAATGTTTAATTTGACGTGTCGAGCAACTTTCTAAAAGAAAAGTTAATTTTAGTTTTATTTGCATTATTCCTTACTTATGAATTGGCCTGCATATTTACACAAATTGAAACTGAACACGAAAAGTGTATTTAAAACGGCACACGAGATATATACATGGAATAATTGCTAGACTTACATTAATTTCTTTTCATTTTATATATGATAGCAAAGATATAGCTTTATTTTCTAATATGCTAATTAATAAAAGCATGCAATTGCATGAAATTTGAGTTTAGTGATGAAAATATATAATAATTCACAAACTAATATTCAATGGAAAGTGATATTTCATAATGCAGTTAAAATTATGGTTTATGTTTGCTTTATCTAAATGGCATTAATAAAACTATGAAAGTAGAAATGAAAAAAAAAAACATATACTTTCACCTAAAATCCACATTTTAAAGCATAAGGTGCTTTGAAGTGTACCTAAGACCCAGTAGATATCGATCTAAACCTGATTGAGGTCTGGATCAATTCTATTCACAGTGAATGAAACGGTGGCTGATTCTTCAAATGAGTCTGGTTTGAAAGAGCATAAGGCGCAACTTTTCCAAACTGAGATTCGAATCCCGACCTCATAATTAATGAGCAAACAAGTTACAGGTTAGACGACAGAAGAGATCACATGGCATTGCGTATTAAACCTACCTCGCGCGTCAATCTCCAACTTTCTTCCCATTGCATGGCTTGCACCCAACAGGCCCCACTTCGATCCCTTTCTGCAGTGTCTTGAATAAGCTCGCACCAAGTAATTTTAAACGTGGAATCACGTGAGGTTCCGTGTTATTTCACATGACTAATTTTAGAATACTAAGAGGTGAAGGATGTAATGTAACACTACCAGTGTATCGGGAAATCGAACCCCGGAGTCAGTGACAACCGTCCTGTCACCACCGGTTTAACCTGTACGTACAAATATGACAACTATATCCAGACGTTACACAACACGGACATCTAATGCAATGATTTTACTCAAATCAACCCATACAGAACATTTAAGTAGAGGCGAGAGATTTTCTGTAATTTTACTGAAATAATATAGCGGAGCTGCAGGACACACAATCACTAATTCTATAAAATTTTATATTTAAATGCTATGAAATGAAGAAGTGAGAATCTGTGTTTCAAAAGGCATATCTCAGTACCCGTATTGGGAAGAGCGGAGTAGCGCGCTTTGTTAACTAGGGGCATATTTGATTACAAATGCACATTTTATCTGCTGTCAGAAAGTGCGGCCATTTAGCATGAGTTAGTTCTTATCCTTAAAAATTTAAATACTATTTTGTGTTGCATGTGAAGCATAGTTGTTTTAGTACATGTGTTATACATAAATTCTTAATTAATACATTCCACTGACGGCATATCAGGAATCTTTATCTTACACGGTCGTAGCCATTCTGTCACTGCATGAAGGAGGTTCTTAAGGAGTTCAAAGATTTGAGTACAAACGTAGTGGTTCCACTTGCACTAGAGGGCCAATTCTTCAATATTAAAGGTATATTTTGACGAGATAAGTAACTCATACGGATTCAAACGGAAAGATATACAAAATTGCTCTAAGTTTTAGTTTATGCCAATGTGATGCACATATCGGCATATTTATGTGATTATTGTGAAAGTTTTCAATGCATATACATCAAAGGTATTGCTAAAGCATTCCTGTCCCTAGTTTTAATATGGCGCATTGTCATGACTCGCCCGATTAAGTCGCTGAGATAACCTTTACCCAATCAAAACGTTTTCTTAAATCAATCGCTAGGCGCTTTTAATGCTTTAATCAATCATTATTTACAGTACTCAGTTGCAACATTTATTATCGTTCTTGTTAATCAGCCTACTTTGCTTCACTACAGTGAGAACAGCTCGAAACGTTGCAACTAGCCTTTGCAAGTAAGTAAACCATCATCAGGAATATTAAAGTAATCATTGCAGCCATAAAATCAGAGTTTCCCTCCGGTAAATATTCAGAGTATTATTACTTCACCTCTTTAAGCAAGACTCAGACGAAAAATTACGGTGAAAAAAAAAAAAAAAAAAAAAAAAAATTGTTTCCTCTACAACATAATCAAATATCCACTAGTGCTCATTCTAGGAGTAATATGGATAATGGACCTCTACATATGTTTACAATGTGCAACAGAAAACTGTTAATACTCAGCAAATGTCCATTTGCCTTTCTTATGGCAATGGAAAACAAATACTGATACATGGATACGAATCATGACAAAAATGTCTGCAGAAATGGTCTTGTAACAATGATATGCATAGTTTATTGTATTCAATATTTTCTTCTCCACCACCCCTTTTTATCTATAACAAAGTAAAAGAAGTATTTTTAAATTAAATTTCACTTCAGGTCGTGTGTACAGTTCATGCTCCTATTCTTAATTGTGTTCAGCTGTAATGAACAGTATTGCGGGAAAAATATTTTCGTTGTATTCTTTAATTCACTCTTGGAAGGTTATATAATACTTCCTTTGAAAATGGGAAAGCTATGTTTTATCATTTATAAACAAACTGAAGATTTTCTTTGCTACTAATATACTGGGATATAGCGACTGTATCCTTCGCTGATAGAGTTCGTTGCTACCCCACTTACATCTAGAAGCAATCGATACGTATCTAACCAATCAGAGACATCACATATTGTGGAGTAAATCACGTGATAGGAACTGATTCTTCTTTACTGCTGTGAACACCTTAGTTGCAATGTGAGTCTAATTGTAAAATGGATTAGACATTGGAGACATACTATTAACTCAACAACGCTAGAAACTTGGAAGATTCAAAATCATGTATTACTAATGAATGGTAAACAAGTGTGGAGGAATACAACAGGCCAACGGTTGAATGCTGTTCTTTCATAGATATAGCAGGCGAAAGTTCTTCAAGCCTCGGTACTAAATGAATGTTTGACAAAATGCTGGAGCTACCAGAAACAAGGACGACAGTTCGGCGGGTGGTGTACCACGCAGGCTGCCGTGTTGATGGTAATTAGCCTGTGCGGGTGTATAAGTCATGACGTGCAAGGTTGTTATCGCCCTATGGTATCACAGAGCTTCATTATTACCTTCTACATTTATCAAACCGCGCCCTCGTTACATTGGTCACGTATTATTCTTGCCCTACATACGGCAGGCCGTTTAGGGTAAAATGGACCCTCTGTTGGAGGAGCTAGCTCATTGTCATGCAAAGGTAAGCCTGTTGCGGACCGCAACAATGCACGAAACCTATCCGATTTATGACTACTAAGTCTTCCTCGTCCCAGTTGCTTCTGTATTACTGTGATGACAGGCTGCAACTTCACGTAGGCTTATGGACTGGATCATCTAGTGCTATGTAATCCATCGTTCTGAAACAATGGAAGGCTGACATTGCCAGCTCTAGTTTAATTTCTACTGCAAAAATTACTGCACATTTGCGAGTTTACAATCAGCAAGAGAGGGCTGTAATTAATGTACGAAGCCCTGTGCCGACCAGAACTTGGAACACTGCACTGGGAAAAGTTCCGGCTGG
Organism: Mantis religiosa; assembly: GCA_030765055.1. NCBI lineage: Eukaryota > Metazoa > Arthropoda > Insecta > Mantodea > Mantidae > Mantis > Mantis religiosa. Next base: position 179,583,059 of record CM060947.1, read on the forward strand.
TTGCATTCGCAACTTGATGTTTGGGACCATTTCTTGATAGTGGCAAAGGTGCTTTTTTGAGGGGCGGGGGGAGGGGGGGGCCGAGCTAAACCAGAATAGCTGATCAATCGTGCTTGAATCATTAGGTAAATGCAACTTTCACGGTTCTATTACTTTTAAACTACAACATCGCATTCATTCCTACAAACATATTTTGCTGGCATTAGAGAGGGTACAAAAGATCCTACTTAGAAGAAAGATTTCCTTATCAGCGAAGATTCAAATCTCTATTGTGATTCTGTTGCACTGTGTCCTTTTAGATTACCAAGGCACGTGCGGCCTGATTGACTGGAGATCAATCGCTACATAATTAAGTGGAAACAAACTCGTCCATTCACTCTTGTGATAGACTTGTGAGTTTTTATTTTATTTATTTAGTTCTCTGATAAAACAAACACACATTACCCTCGATTTTCATTAACGAATACGTTGTATGCTATGCATCATGAGTGAGTAGTCGCGAGGAACAACATCAAAATGAGAACGGATTTTTTTTACATTTGTCAGCGGCGGCATTTTAATGCAATTTTCGAAGTGTTGAGGTTGCGTATGTCATCAAAGATACCCCAAAAGAGCTGCTCACCATTTTATGTTTTAATTTTTCGAAGATGTTTTAAAGTTTTTTTTATTATTTTTTTTTTTTATTAAGCTTACTCACACATGAACTGTTTCCACTTTCTCGAACTCTTCTTCTTTTTATTACGAAAGTGTATTTATTCCTATATGTTTCGTTTACTTGCCAACAGTCAGCATGTAAGATGCACGTATATTTTCTTTATATACTTAAAGATAACTTTCAAATTAAAAGGTATATTTGCGGCACGGAAACAGAAGTGTTAGTAAGTCATGAACATGCAGCTTAATTGCCATTTATCAATTGAAGTAAATTACCAATACCTCCCCCAACATTACTTAAAAGCTACATAGTGGTAAAAATGTACATTCTGCGTGCATCATCTGTCACAACGGAAAATAAGTGACTATACGATAGATGGACCATGTAAATGATTTTCGCCTTTAGAAAAGTATAATTTTTTGTAGTAGCAAGTGACAAAATCAAAATTGCTTATCACAGGATTTAAATTATATTTCTTTAGAAGTAATAAGAGCAAAAATATATTTTAAAGTGTTTCCAAAAAATTGACTTTAAATTATTTTGCTTAGTTTTACAATGGTAAATACTCTTATATGGGTATTAAATTACCCAATAGGAGTTAAATTACTTTATTACTGTAGACAAATAGTTTCTTTGCACGTTTATAAATTATTCTTCTGTCACAACTAGTAATGTAAATGGTAATAATTAGATTTCAACATAGGTGCCCTGCAGTTTCCGAAAGTTTTATTATAAGCGCACTTTTCTCACCAGGGAACAAAAATGAAACAGCTGCTGCTTTTCAGCAAAAAAGGCGTACACACAATCAGGCAAAACTTGTTAAATGAGTAAAATAACGCCGAACATTTTACGCGCTACTCACTCTTGTAACCCACACAGCGGTAAATTAAAACGTTTTAATCCACTGATACACAATTTTTATTTCATTTCTGAGATTAGATTAATACTAATAAACCAAGAAATCTCTGTACTCTGAGCAATCATTAGAATGTCTTTCGGAATAAACATGTCTCTCTTTACCGTACACTTAAGACTATTTGCCGTTTCTTTCATATATACAAATAGATTGAAAATATATTTAAAATTTCGTGAAAATAATCAATTTCGAAAATTATTTTAATCTATTAAAACACAAATTATGGGTTTATGTATATAAATACTAGTAATCGTGAGAATGAGGATTTTGTATTTTTATTTCAAGGTATGAAGGAGCCATTCACCCACAACGACAGCCTTTCAAACCAATGGCAACAGGTTCTTCTATGAGAGAGATGTCGCAAAAGGCAAGAAATGTCCCTCAATTAAAGGTATCTGGCATGCGCTCCTACTACACTTACCCTACTAGTTACATTGGGGACCACACCTTTGTAGGGCTGAACAGGAAGAAGCTAAAAGCTCTCGGTTTATAAGTCAAGTGAAGGAAAAAGAGAGAGAGGGGGGGGGGGTTGAATGAAAATAATATTCTCGTATCCATATTTTCCTGCTCCGCTATCGGGTCATGCAAACCTTCCGGAACACGCTAAAAGTATAACAGTGTCCGACCGTTTTATTGTAAAATTTGCCAAGTCACGAGAGCAAAATGTTTATTACAGGAACGTGCGAGCGGGGCATCTTCTTGAAAATGTACGACTTACCATTAGCACCAAGGCGTTGTCCGTTATGGCCCCCCTTATCGTGATGCTTTATACCTACCGTGCTCGGTAGGGTTATTACCCGCCCTTCGTTATTTCCTAAAAGTTATAACAAGTAGTTACTCAAGCCCTTTGTTTCAACCAGCACTGCCTAATTTGGCGAATTTTCAGAATTTTACTATTATTATATCCTTTGGCTACGAAATTTTATCAAGATAAAACTACACTGTGATCACATTTATTGCTATTTCTGAGAAATTCAGAGATCTGGACGTATTAAAATCCAATTTTCGAGAAGAAAATCAGAGCGTATAACCTAGAAATTCCTGACTTAATTAAACTTACTTACTTTGAAGGCCAAAGCAGTGGTTGGCAAAAAACACTGGTGAAGACATGAGATGCACGAACTTACCTGAAAAGAAAAGAAAAGACATAAGTAAGCACATATAATAACTGTTCACATTATTTTACAACTGGTATTTTACTATAACCAAACAGAATAATTGAAATACGTGAGCTAAAAATCACAGTTTTAAATTTACTAGCTGCCTTAGCCGACGTTACATAGCTGACTTAGCCATTTTTTACATTCCAATTACGAATTACTTAATTAAATTTACTTTAAGTTCTTTATGAAATTATTGTCAATTAATCCAGAGCGTATTTATAGTGAATAGGATGTGAAACATTGCTAGAACACACGACTTCCTTAACCTCTCCTCAACTATCTCCAATTTCTGGAAATGCTGAATTGCCTACAAGTTGCCCTTTGGCGGTGAGGAATCCTCAGTCGGAATGGTCGAGTAATTTTTAGATAGCTATAGTAAATACAATTTTAAAAAATAATACCTTCTCTTTGGTTCCATAGTTACGTAAAAAGCTACACTATTTTCAGACAATATACAAATCCCACATCACACAAGTAATCTGAACTTCCAGGTCAACAAATTCCCCCCCCCCCCCCCCCGCCCCACACAGCTCACAGTATGTAAGTTAACAGAATAACTCCGAGACGAAAATGGATTAAATATTACATCTTCCAAGGATGTGACAGGGTAATTTGAAGGAAAGTACTCCTATCACAACTATCCTTTACGTGGAAAATTGTCGGACCTTTTTATAAAAATTTGATCAAAATACTGTATGTTTAACCTATTTCACGACAAATAACTCTAAAATAGCATGCGAAGTTTTCTTTATTTTGAACACTTTTGTATAATTGATAAAATACAGGCAAAATCATTTAGTACCTCACACAGTTATACCTATAACAAATGTGTAAATGTGTAATACATAGTCATGTCTATTAACAAGAAATAAACATAAAAATATCTTTATTGAATAAAGTTTTAGAATATCGAATAAAGGTATGTGAACATATTAATTTTTTGTGGCATATAATTGTTTGGAATCTCTACAATGCAGACACTAAAAAATTAAAAGCCAACAAGCCAATATGCTTTAGCAGAACATCAATGCTAGAGTTCGCAGAATGCCTATTTAAAATACACAGTTAACTCTGACATACTTCGTCTCGGGTTCCGATCTCACTGAAAATGAAATGTTTATCTTCAACTATACTACCACGTTGTAACTAATTCCGAGATACTTATTTTCGACACATTCTTGAAATTGTGCTACGGAAATTTGAAAATTTGCAATGCAGACTGCTGGACTTGCAAATAACAAGATCAAAGCAAAGGAATATGTTATTGTCTTGCAGCGTGTACAGTGGCTGGCAAGGAAATCGTGTGTAGACTCGCTTCAATGTAAAATCTCCCCTAGGATTGACACGTCCTCGAGTCCAACCCCTTTCACCACCCTCAATCCATCACTGCCAGCTCATTCACACACTCCCCCTATGTCAGTCAACTGCCATTATAAGAATACCCTCCCCCCCTTGCACTCGCAAATCATTAAACTCCTTATGTGATTCTTGATGCTAAAACACAAATGAGCTTTTGGAACGATTCCGCTACCAGCGCGCTCTCTATGAGCGGCTACACCCAATTTACTGCATGCTATACACCATTTCGTTCACGGTAATTAATCCAACATTCAAATAAAGTCGCCATTTTTTCCTCAGGCATTAATAACCACTCTTCTAGGATATATACAACATTCACGACAATAGTTCTAGCAAAATTCTGATTTTTCCCGTAAAACCAATCTAGCATGCTCTATAGAGGGTTGGTGAAATCGTTTATTCGAGCGAACATTCTCCATTCAGTACAGAAAAATATCTCATTGCTGCGGTATTTGTTAGTAGGGTATTCAACTACATGGAAAATGCATGGCAGGCTGAACTTTAATAGCCTTTACTAAGGGCTGATGTTAGGTGCTGTTCTAACTTCTGTCTAAGCTTCGAAGTCTGTATATGCCATTCTGAAATTAAATGATTCTCTTTGTAACACTCTACAGTTTATTTTTCAACTTTGCAGTGGTTTATCTTGAAAGCAACATAATTTAGTGATGTTAACAACGAATGAAGGGGAAAATAAGTACATTAATTATTATAGAACATTTCATGGACATGTAAAGTTTCAAATATGAACTCTAACCTTTTTAAACGATATCGGTTTCACACACAAAAACAAATAATCTGTGTGAAACAATCTTTTTTTTTGTAAAACATTATAAAATTTAGCATAGTCTTTCAATGCATTCACGTTTCATTTTTTCCAACTTATTCAGTATTATCAAAATATGTTAAAAATTAGGGCTTAAACTTGGAAAAAATAGCCGACCTTTAAAATATGTGCTGAATGCATGTTACTATCTAATATCTCTTTTGCTCCACTAAATAAAAAGTTACCATAAACTGCTTGCTTTCAAGAAGCAAAGCTTAAAAAAGAAAAGAAAAGTAGGAAATAAAAAAACAACACTTGTATATTCACTATTTTAATGAACAATGCTTAAGTATCTCAGTCCAACAAACGGGTGACAGTTAAGTAAAGCATTTGTGATATAAAATCCACTTTATACATATGTGCACTTACAACTACCGCCCAAATTCAGGAGAAAAAGCACCTAATGTGTAATATTTCCACAAGTTTATCTAACCATTTCCAAATGGCATAGACATATGTGCGTTTTATATGAATACGTCAGTGCTACCATGAAACATTTTCACTAATATTAATTTTGGTAATGTACTCTGTAGGGTAGAATGATGGGTCTTTTGACCACTATTGTGAAATGTCAACACTAGAGTTCAATGTCTACACTTGCCTGCTAATATTATAAAGAGAGCAAATTTGTTTATGCGGGGTAATCTCAAACACCACTCAATCGATTCTGATTACTCTTTCATTTATTTTAAAGCGTAATTAGTTTTCACGGACAGTAATTTAATAAGTTACTTTAAAAAGTTTAAAGCCTTGTACTTGAAACATTCGAATTATAAAGGAAGATGCTTACAATAAGGCCCTGACTAATGGCTGAGAATGCCATAGAGTAGAAAATAATTAGTTGCTGCATTCCGGAACTACAAAAACAAAAGCCACCTACACTTTATTTCAAGTAACCTTCACAGAAGGCTTTGACGTAACACATAAACAGAAGAAAAACTTTAAAAGCTACTATTTATTGTTACTTTGGCTGCCAAGGGTCATTTACAAATCGGAATATTATATCTATATTAAATTCACACGACACATAGTAGGCATTCTCGCACTCATTCGTCCAGACTCTAAGGGGGATGGGAAATAATCCTGTTCAAAGTAAAATCCTCATTCCGGGAATTGAACCCGCACATCTAGATTTTGAAGCTAATTTGTTCGCTTATTTTGCATTTCTCAAACACCGCAGATGCGATGTAATGAGAGTGTGAAAACGTCTGAATAATCTATATTCTATTCTACAGATGTGAGCGTTGAAGTTTTGGGCTATCAAAACCTTCTAGCTACCTTAATTTAACAATAACATAATAATAATTTTGTAATTTAAGTTTTAGCACGTAATGATAAATTACTTATAAAGAGAGAAAAATGGTAACATTACAAATCAATGCACCGATATCTTATGTGAACTCGAAGACTTTTTCTCGATGGCCATAGACGATGTGTGCCGATGCTTCTGTTTAGATTGTTACTGCTATTGCAAGATTTACACGTTGTGTGGTATATGTAAAACGATCCTTCTTCTAAACCGCCATATATGTCTCGCCACCTTTGGCTACCCCTGCCTGCGTATTTCCGGCCACCCCTGAGAGAAACAGCAATTTGCATCTTCTTATTGTGCGGCTCACGGTCACAGGATAAATGCACACACATATCTGGGTCAGGCAACAGCCTTCGGCGCGCAGTCCTTTTTTAAGAAATTAAAATAATCGTGCAATGCTCTTCAGAAAGACAAAGCCCTCTACCTGGCAATAATAACAAATGCTAATGTCAGCAAGTTTCTTCCCAACGCCAGCAAATTTCTTCCACAAAAGTTTGTAATTTTCTTTACTTGTAAGAGTTACGTGATGGGTTACAACATTTCAAGGGTGATACCTACACAAAAATAAAGTGTGAAATTGCCTCTTCACTCCCTATTGTCTTGGCTGTCAAAAACAGTTTTGTTGTTTAATCCAGTAAGCCCGTACCAACAGTATAAAATCTGGTGGTAATTTGTAATTCGAATGGTCTCAGTCCTTGTTCTGGTTCTGGTGCTGGCAGCCTACAAGCCGAGGTTAGTGCACATTGTGCTTCAGACTATAATCACTAAACTTCAGACATGACTTTAGGTTAACTTCTATACTGGTTGCCGTTTAAAACCAATAGGACAAGAGAGAGGAAGTAGTCTCGTGCACTACTGAGTTTGTGAGTGACCAGTAGTGGGAAGTCACAGTGGAACCCTGTGCGCACGTAACTATTTTCCATTCAAGTGTAACGAAACAGAAAGCGCGTCTAAAGCCTACCGTCTCCATTGACATAGGTCAACAAGTTCTTATGCAAATTCTTTAATGATAGTTTTGAATATCCTTTAACATTAGAATCGTTGTCACTCATTCCCGGATACATACTGCTAAACCCTACGAAGGGAAATAAAAGCCTATATTAAAAGAAAAATTTCTTCAATGAACTGGGAATCTATGGATTCAGAACTCCTTAAGGTATGTTTCGAAAATTGAGAACCAACTGTCAATTCTGTGTCGCTACATATCTGTCTTAAGCAGTTGTCACATGATTTGCACAAAAACATGAGTTACTTTAAAAAAGATAATTCAAAAGTGAATGACGTGTACTTCATTTCTTTTTCCTAACATTTTCCAGGAAACGAATAAAATTCCAAATGATATTTGAAAAATGCTAGAGCTTCCAACTATGCTACAGATGCTTTGCTTAGTTAAGATATCGGGTTTAATATGAATAAAAATCTATAACAATAATAATAACAATAATAATAAATGTATATACATATACGTTGTACTTGTTCACTAATTACCTAGACGTTTAAGCGATCTTAAATAATTTTATTTAAAACAAAACATATAATGCTGAAGCATTACAGTAAGGATAATGACAAACAACGAAGAAAACTTTATGTTTCAGGTAGAGATATTTTAGAGTTCGAAATTGTATACACCTCTTAAAAAGCACAAAATGCAATCCTGCTAAAAATCTGCATTTCTCGAATTTTCGACAATTTTTTCCTTAACGGAGAATATTTTCACGCAGATGTCATATTTCTTCAGAAATAGAGCACCCCTGCAGCGTCTCGGTTAGGCCACCAATTCTACTGCGCAGTAACGATCCAAGACAGGCCATGCAATATGAAACGGTTTATTTCGGACATGAACTTCCCACATTTAGAGAACACCTGTCAATATTATACAAGTATCCAACATAAAATATATTTCCGCCTCGATTCGATTCTACTCTTCATGTTCCGTGACGGTCCACGCCCGCTACTTATGTAATTGGTTCTTATGTTTGTCACATTCAACCAACCGGAATCATTGTTGAGGGCGTCACCCACTTTCCTCCAATCATAACATACGTTTTTCTCAAAGAACATGGAATTACAATACTCGAAAAAGGAGTTAAAAGTTTTTATCTGCTTTTTTTTCCGTTGCGTTTCTGCTCCTCCTTTTCCGGTTATGACGCCGCGCTAAAGGGGAAGAAAAGAGACGCTCACAAAGCGAGAAAGAAAAAACCGCCAACTCGCAAAAGACGTTCAAGGGCGAATTCATTTTTTTCCTTCTTCCCAGTCAGAAAAGCTCCAAAATACGACGATCAAACTGAACTCACATAAAAAATAAAATAAAATAAACCAACTTCAGAATATGGAGTTCAATATTCGATCACAATTTTCACCGACAAAAACTTACGTTACACTCGATGACCTCAGCAGCCTAAAAAATAACTTAGCAAAAGCTTAGTTCTCTAGTCACTATATGTTAAGATAAACATTTAGATAGCGTTTCAGTTCCCACTCATTTCGTTTAAAGATATAAGAGGGAGCAGAGGCCTGATGAAGCAATCTCAAATATTTGGTCATTATAGGCAGGTTTTGACATTCAAAGCTTGGTATTAAATCATGATACAAACGAATGACGACTTAGCACTTTTAGAAAAGCTGTGAAACAGCATTGGGCAACTCCAAGCAACAACTAAAAATATCTTGAATTGCCACACAAAATGTGACACATCCTGCTTTAACGAGATATGCATTCCCGTGTTTAAAGTTTTGTCTGCAACTTATAACATACAATTTAGGATCAGGAGAACTTACGCAAGTATTTTGACATATACATACATATTCTTTACAAGCTATTTGGTATTTTGTAACATCGTAACAATATCCTGTTAGAATAAGGAATGTGTGGTAAACGGAACCAAGTACGTAAGCGAGCTGTTAGCGCTAGAAAAATCTGAAAACTGACCCATTGTTATAGGTTGAAAAACGAAGGGGAACACCTCGCGCACTTTGTGACCTACATAAATTAACGATGTCAAGAACTATCCAGGAGGAAGGGATCAAGTGGACCAACTACAAGAGACTGAAAGCCACGGGGCAAAGAGACGGGTGGAAGTTTTCCAGGTTGGAAGATCAGCCGCAGTTGTCGATCAACGAATCATGCAAGCAGCTCAGGAAGTACTCTCTCCTTTAGGCAAGCATACGCACCACCTCATACCACTGAGTACCCCTGAAAAAACAACGAAAAGTATAGGATAGAAACGAAATCGCGGTAGAAGAAAACCTATCCTAATTCTCGCCTACCAACTAGGGAAAACCACGAAAATCAGGTCAGAGTGTGCGGCCGAAGGAAATGGAACTCGAGATGTACCAAATTCGAGCCTCAGACATTACGCGGAGCCATTTCGCTTATTGGATGAATTTAGTGTTAGATGACTTTATGAAATAACGATGTTTTCAACGAGAAAGTTACACTGTCCTTAGTATAAACCTTTGCTATACCAAGGTGATAGCTATACTGAGAAAAAACAATAAAAGGAAAGTAAAGTAGAAGCATGAAAACGGTAGTTCAATGTTTATAGATAATTTTTAACGTTCATTTTAAAACTTGGGAAGACGCTGAACTTAAATATCTAGGTTGTACTATGCGGTACAACGCATGCTGTTCAAACGCACGTCCTTTTTCGCATCCAGGTGGCCACAATACCGCTAAAATCTCACATCGAGTTTTGGAGAAGCTTGTACAAAAAGAAAGTAAAAATATCTAAAGAACGTGGTTTAGCTTACATTACCGGTTGCAAAAACCGTATCGTTAACAAACTGGTTTAATCACGTCACTTATAAAGTGACTTATTTTATTTCATATGTAACACACCTTCAACAACAAACTTGCACAACAAAATTGTAAATATGTAATTCTAAATGTGTCAAGCACTCAAGGTAATGTCATAAAAACTTGCCGTTAGTACATATGAAACAAAACACGTTCCTTGCTGCTGTCACTTACACATGAAATAAAATAGATTACAATTTATGCATGAAAACTCACATGGCTTTCTCTAAACATTACCAACTTATAGTTAATCCTTAAATGGTTCTTTTCCTATTAGTCTAGAAAATATTTCAAATAAGCAATAAAAATTGGTTGCGTGCATGATGTGAAGAAAAAGAAACAGGAATTAAATAAAGGAAAAAAAAAAAACATAATTTCCATTGCTCACAGATATCTAGACACCTAAACTTTGAAATGTTAACATACAGGAGCTAACGATATGTGAAGAATTTTGAATTTCCTCTGTGTAATATTTACGTCTAACGGGTTTCCAGTTAAATTCACGCAAAGCTGTACATATTTTACATATACATCGCTGAAACGTATAAGATCTAAAGAACTTAACCAAATGCATTTGCAATTTTTGAGAAAACTAACAAAGGCGTTTTCCATGTGAACGGTTGTTTAGCTGAAACGACTTTTCTTGAAAAATGTTGGCTTCGCAACCTTGAACAGCAAATCAAGTAAGAAATATTTATGTTTACTGCTCATTTTCTTTTTCAATCATGCTGACTCCCCGCAAATGCGCACGCAAAACCCTTCAGTTTTGGCCTTCTCAACGCGTGTTTTAGTGAGTGCAATACCTCCCTTGTCTCTTTTTGCTACGGTTTGGCTCTCACCAAGACGGCCCGGGTTTCGATCTCAGGTAACCGCAAAGTGAGATTTGTGGTAGACAACAAGACACTGGAGCGGGGTTTTTCCGGGATTTTTGGTTTCCCCCATCATATCCCACTGGTGCTCCACCTGCGGTACCGCGTGTAGTAAAAGCGGGCATTAAACATTACACATTTCACTTGTCTTTTTATGTACATGCCTAAATAACATTTATTTATGAGTTCTCACCGAAAGATTAATGTATTCAATATTTTAAGAGAATCAGAGTCCGATTCTGCTAAACGCTACCACTCTGCCTTTCTCTTCTTAGAAGAAAGAAAAAACCGAACTAATTACAAGGAATATCTCAGAAATTGTTCATTTATCCCTCCCCCAAAAAGATTCATTTATATAAATTGCGTGCTTTTGTCGAAAAATTTTGTTTATTCCTTGCGGTTTCAAAAACCTCATTCAAAATGAAGAGGACTTCAGAGGAAATTTGTCAGGGAAAGGTCATAAACATACAGTATTTTAATCAAAGTCGTAGTGCCATCTTTGAGACTAACTAAACTTTCAAAAAAATATTTCATGCCAAGCGTAGTTTAGGATGGGGGGGGGGAGGTCTTAAAAATCTTAGATGCATCCACTTTTCCTTATACGGGAGTTTCAAACCTTTATTTTGGAAGAAACCTTCCAGTCGAAATTTTACAGATGTGTTACGAAATCATGGCATTTGACATATATCTGATTTTTTTTTTTATCCGTAATCACTATTTCCTCTCCTCAGGCACCTTTTACCGTTACAGAAAATGGCTCTATATTTTCCTCGGAAATACTATCATCAAACTTTTGGGTTGAATTCAAATTAGGGAAGAGCTAGAAAATGTGTGACCCAATATGGCTGGGATCTTAACTAAAATATATCTCAAGTGCATAGATGGCTCTTCATAGATAAATTAATAAACAGAATTTCATCTATTTTGGCTCAAACTTTTTTTTTTCAACACAGTTTTTGAGTGATATTCGTAGTCTTCAGGGCCAATATATTGAGCTGGTAGGACTGGTACGGTTAGCAAGTGCAAGTTGTTGCAAATTAGGTCAGCCCTTGAAGAGCAAGCCGCCATTTGTAGCAACAGTTCCCGTAGTCTTTACAACTGTATCGATCTGTTACCAACATGACAAAGGCGTGTATGTGTAACGGCGGCGAAACTTGCTTACAGATTCTCAGATTCAAAAGACGTCAAAGAGGAGATCTCTTGTTTTTATATCACAAGCAAGTGGATTAGTACTTGGCGGAAATAAAAAGCACAACACAAGTGCTCTACAAAGCCAGAGATGGGAAAGTATCTTCTGATATCGAATACGCTGTACCGCAAAAGTTACGGAAACGGAACAACGGTTCACTTTAAACGCCGCGTATCATTTTATGCACTTTTTATTCTATAAATGAGAGAATGAATGCCGTTGTATTTCAGACGTCTAGAAAATTGCTGAAAATAAACCGGATCATTGTAATTTAGATCCCTTGCAATAAATCTGTATTAAATCGAATCAGATTGTGATAACTACATATAACGAAAGAAAGGATCAGATCTATCGAATTGGCTGGATTTATGCATCCTCCACTATTATTTTCTAAGGTTCCCTGCTTCCGAAAATCTTCAAATAAACTTTACATCGTGATGCAAAACCTCGACGACACTAGAACCATTTTGGGATATCGAGCATATAGTCAATTATTTCCTGTTCTTTTATTTTTAACTCTTCTTTTTATAAGTTAGTATATAACTAACATTATATTCATTAGTAAACGGTGGCTAATTATTACTGATTGTATAGTGAAATGCAGTCTTCCGTCCATCCGTGGTGCTGACAGGCTAGAGATATGTTAATAACATTTTCATCTGGCTGTACCTAAAGAATCTATCACACTATAGATATCGATTAGATTAGTATATCTTCCTATTGAACATTTTAGTGCACTTCTTTGAATATCAGCAGCACCGCGGGGAAAAAAAAAAAAACTATTAGCATCATCATACGAAAAAAAGAGAAGAAATATGCCCAAGAATTCACGTCACAGAGGCCATAATTGAATGGTCACTGATAAAAGACAATTTTTAGATTAGATGCACCTTTACAAGAATGGTAGTTGATTACTTCTACCACTACACGTGAGTATAAATTATGAGATCTATGAAAAAGTATGAAAAATCAAACTATAAGTGTAAATTTATGATTAAACAAATTCCCTTCTTTGTCTCTTAACTGTGTGGTAACAATAAATATATTGCACATCCAGTAGAAGTTGAATACTTATAATTAATGTTATCATAAAACAAAATAATGAGGCAGTAGCAGTTGTTATACGCATTCAGGAGACCCCGAGTTCAAATTCCCTGTATCACCGAACATGAACGATTCCTTTAGTTGTCAGTAACTGCATTGGTGGTAACTGCGCAACTGACAACATTAATGATTACTACACTCCATTAAATGTTACTCAAGGAGATGTCACATACCGGAAGTTCAATGCGCAACTAAAGCCATCTGTCAAACTTTGTACACACTATATATAAAGTCCCACGGATTAGCAGTTGCACATTGCCAAAACTCCACTTTCCAAATCAAAACTCAATCAAATAAATGACACAGGAAAGCTGATGAAGAATGGCAGCCATCTAGCAGCAAATCACAGCTACAAGATGCAGTAGGTGAGTACGTAGCTAAGATCACGTGTACCAAGGAACAAAAATAGAGGCAATATGTCGTCACTGTTCAGCCCCCCCCCCCAAACTAAAGGTGTGTGAATTTCAAAATTCTTCAAAAATGATTCCATTATATTCCTTTATAGAATGGCCTAAAACTAGCTTGTTTGCTCTCATTACAAATATCAAAAATCTGAACTAGAGTTTGAATGTGGTGTTAGTATGACAACACTCGATTTTGTTTCTGTGTCATTTCTGAAAAAAAAAAAGAGAAATTTAAGTTGATTTTGAAGTATGAAATAACAATCATAAAATTGACATATTTCTCATTCCCTATTAAATAATTTATACAAAGATTGCACAGTATGTAGGCATTGGGAAATTTTTTCATGCATACGATTTTCTAATTAGTCTGAATGGATTTTTAATATATAACAAATGTTTCTCATTTACTACCTTCAAATTGATACATGAAACATGGGACATTGTATCTTCGTCTTGCTAGCTAGAGATGCAGCAAAGTAAATTGGCGTCATAGATACGGGAAGATAGGTGATAAGTAAAATTCCTTCGAAGACCACACTTCAAAGAAACATATACATCGATCAATTCTTGTAAGATCTAGGATTATGAAAATCCATAAGACTTCGTCTGAGAAATCCAGGTTAGTGTTATCATATTCTTTGATGTTAACGAAATACGCATTACCCAATAAGTTATATCGATCTATGAACTGGTACGGAAGAATCCAAGGAAGGCATTTTCAACTACGTTTCCGATGAGACAAAGTGAAGTAGATATGAATCCTTACTGAGGAGCGAAAAAAAAAGGAAGGGAAAAAAGGCCAGAGCAAACTGGGGAATAAAGACAGCAGGAAGATTCTGACTTTGACACACTTGTTTTCGGTTTCAGAGACCGAAAGTGTTGCCAACGAACGCGGGGCTGCAATTGAAGTGGTTTTGGGATCAGTGGGGGTTCTGAAAGCTATAAATCGATAGGGTATGTGTATCAATCTCGCTTCCTGTAACAAGGGGATCGACTTGTGGCAGGAAGTAGGCTGTGCAAATTATGCGTACGAGCATATATCAGGGTAGTATTGTATTGTTACACTACGCACATCCCGCAGGCTGGTTTGCTTGTACTTACACACACAGGGAGGGAGGGAGGGTTTAAGCCTGCCTTTCCTCTCCACCCCCTCCAACCCTCTCAGAAAGCTCGAGGATAAAATCAATAAGGCTTCTCAGTAGCACTCGTGATGCAGGGACCAATTGTTCAGCACCGCGAATGGTGGGTTTCCCTTCCTACACGCCTAATGTAGCGGAGGGGGGTACACTACTCTGCGTCAAACACTCACTGCATCGCCTTCTGGATTCCCAACAATACTGCCAACCCAAGCGTTTACAAATTCCCCATAATTCAAAAGACCATCATGGTATTAATTGATCATTACCCATAGATCCTGAGAGGAGAAAATTTCAAAAAAGCAACTTGACCCATAAAAGGACCAAATGTAAGTTCCGTAAAGCAAGTGAAGATACAAGATAACATTAATAAACATTCAGTTTAAAACTTAAGAATTCTGTAATCTGAGATTCATTCTTGAGCTAGAATAAAAGCAATTAGATTTTTCATTTTTTCATTGTAACTAAAATGATTTTTAAGTCAAAATTATTAACAAGAATGAAAATTCAGCAAATAAACTTTTTTTTCCCTAAATCGGTATAGCGTAATGCATGGTATTTGCAGCAATATTCTGGAATACTAATGCCAGGACACTAAATCATTAATATAATAAAATTTTATTTTGAACTGCTTGGTATAACTGTCAGAATACTGCGCCTGACACCTTTTAATTTATATACGAAGTACGATATATAAACACGGTTTGTTGTTAGTTTCAAAAACTGACTCAATTACTTATGCACTGATTCAAGCGTGACTTTTGATTGGAATGTAAAAATCTGATCTTCAATCATTGATTTCTTTTTTTTAACAAAACAGAGGCTCCAGTCTTCAAAGCTTAGCTAACATGGCATAGTTAATTTTATACATACATTTTTGGTCTGAAATTATATTGCTTAACTATATTCTCATACAGTAACTCCCGGCATTTAGCAATTTTGAGGTCTGAAAAATATCTGAAAATAAAATACTCGCTCAGAAGAACAGCACTAGCGGTATTTGAACCACATGCAATTCTCACGAGCTACTGTGAACTAACTTGTTGCTATTCATGTTATATTCAAGTAACGAGCCTTGCATCCTCTAGAATTCACCAAAATCTCTTCTTTAGTTTTCTTAATGCTGAATTCCTATTCCTCACTCTTACTGTGTAGATGTAAAGATTCCTGATCTGAGCCTCTTCTGCTGGAATCACAAACGTATTAATAAATATCAATAATTTTATCGGTTTCCTTTTGCTTTTACCCCGGACACAATTCTTCAAGCCACAGTCGTCCCTGCCGTACTCTCCCGAGTTATACCGGTTCATTTATGCGTGCAAGAAACAAAAATGCTTCTCTTTCTACGTGAACTTCATATATTTAGATTCTGAAGACTTGTTTTTATCAAGAGAATCTATCTTGCTATTTGGTTATATGTTGTCCTACACTTCTTTCACTTGACCTGTAGTCTAATATGATGTGTGGTGGTGTAAATAAATATTTCGTTTGTTAATGACGTCAATTGCCAGGATCATATCAGCGCCACTGATGAGCCGGGATTTCGCCCAGCACGTGTTCATCTACCTGCCATTAAATCTACTCACATGAGGCTATCGCTTTTAACCCCGGGTTGGGACGTGTTCGAACCGCGACCTTGGAGTTAATATGCCAGCGTCTAAACTGAGGCAACCAGACCGACTGAGGTAGTGTACTAAGGTTGATTCAACTCATACGTTTATATCTATTATTCCAAATCCCTAGGGTGTCTCCCCTATGCAGAAGGGTACCCTTTTTGTCCGGTCGCTGCGTCCTCCAGTCGCATACTACGGAGAGTATCCGTTATTCTCGGTTTGAACTACGATTTCAATGCAATACAACGTAAATGTTTAATTATTTTTGTTTTCTCCATTGCACTTACAGTAGAGAAAATATATTTCATAAGAAAATTCGATGTTGAAATTTCATCAGAAATATAGTACGTATTCAGACTCCTAAAAAGGCACTTCTAGAAAGAAAAGTCTGTGAGAACGTGTACTGTATGGTTTGCGCTATTGTGCGCTGTTCAATGCCTTCCAAATATACGACCAATATATGTGTGTGTGTGTGTGTGTGTGTGTGTGTGTGTGTGTGTGTGTGTGTGTGTGTGTGTGTGTGTATAACTTTTTGAGTTAATATTCCTGATATATATCTTGTTATTAGCTTTAATTCTCCAATTAAAAAAATAAGACAAATATTTCTGTTCTCACAAGTCTTCTTTCCTCTTTATCTTGGCCATGCAAAGAGATCCAAAGCCATGACATAGCTCAACTCTATTGTATTCCTCTATTCCCATTGGGCTAAAATGAAATATACATTAATAAATTATTCCTTCCATACAAATGTATATCGGAACATGAAAAAGAAGAAAAAGAGTTTGTGATTAGGTATAGGTCATACAAGTTCAAGTAGAGAAAAGCATATGATAGCAAGAGGGATTATTTCTATTTTGTGCTCATACTGTCCTACACATTTCACATAAAACCTACTGAGTTTAATAATTATGTACATCTTCCTTCTCCGGCAAAGGCACATAAATGTTTACTTCATAATTATTATCTGGACTATTACTTGCTTTTAGACCATAACTTTGCATGTTGTCATTTTTCTTGCCAAATGGTATTATCGGATATCTGTTTACGTAATTAGCTGCAATTTCATTTAATAAAATAATGTTGTATATCATTGCTTTAATTATTAAAGACCACATAATCATCTGCGAATAAAGTGACATTTATGCTTTACTTTTTAACTTTAAAATACATTTCTAAACTCCTTTACCATTCACGAATGACAAGGTGAACAAACAGAAAAACTATAGAGAACAAACGAGAGTCTTGTTTAAGGCCTTAGTCTGCATTGAACTTATTCCTCCTTTAACAGCGTATAGAGCTATTAGTACATGTTACTACACACGCTTTGAATTGATTTATCAAATGATCAGGAGCCTCTTTTCATTCGCACAGAGTTTTATTTGCGATACTCTATCAAAGGCTCTCTTATAATCCACAAAGAACATGCACGTAGAATTGTTATACACTGGCAGCCCCATCATTGGAATTGTCCTGCTCAAGCTCGTAACATGGCCAGAAGACTTTCTACTCGTATTTATTCACAATCATCAAAAGGATAACCGTATGATGTGTTTCCCTTTGATTACGTAATTAAGGCGACGGCGTATTTATTTTCTGATATTTCAAACAGTTCACAGTTTAATATCGGTAGTTATATCGTCAATATTGCAAGCATCCAATATTTCCGGTTTAAAATGCAGTGGGAATGCCTATATTAATACACTCTAATTTGTATTAAGACAACAATGAAAGGGGTAAAGTAACATTTATAGGTACATGCTTAGGCTTTCACTGCCGGCGTTAATCCAATAGGAAGTAGTTACGGACATGTGGGCCGTGGTCCAGCCAGTGAGATATCATCTGACGCTTCGCCCGCACCTCTATCGTACATTTTCAGAGAAAGTTATCACTAGAGTTAAGCTGATATCCCGTAAAGTGGACCACGACCTATAGATCCGGAAATTACATTCTATTGTATAACCTTTTTAATCTAATGTGGTCTTATAAACTATCTCAATGGGAATTAATTGTTATTTCACACTAGCCGTGTGTAGGACGCACTATGAAAGGGTAGAGCCAGACTGAAAAATTCAATGCCATAGCCGGGATTTGAACCACGGATCTTCTGGTCTCCGTCCAGCCGATCTAAACCATTCAGCCACTATGGCCAACGTGCAGAAGATCCGTGGTTCAAATCCCGGCTATGGCATTAAATTTTTCAGTCTGGCTCTACCCTTGCATATCTGAATGGGGTTTTCTGTTTCATTAGATATGTAACCAGAGTAAGCCTAATGCTTTCATTTTCATTATAAATACATTTTAAAATGGTACTACATTTGCCGTTTTGTATTACGAATTGCGTTCACTTCACAAAAAGCACAATTCTTAAATTCTTTAAAAAATAGATAAATTTTAACTCATCCTTTAGAAAGACTTTTGCTTTACAAGTTGGTATCAATGATAATATGGTACTGTGACTTCTTTCTTAGTAAATTTACGACTGTGCAAACCCTTTTTCCCCTCTCTTTATTCTTATTTCGAACAACTCTATGATTTTCTGATCTTATGTTTTGTCAGAAACTATTGAAGTAGCTAAATGGTATATTACAATAAACCCATCACCTTAATGCTGTTGGTATAACTGGTGTAAATTAAGATAAGTATTAAAAAAATAAATGTTTATAAACATTGATAGAAGTTTCCACTTTCACTGTTTCCATTGCTCCACAAACGCTCTATCTTCTGGGGAACCTCGTTCCACCAAGCGCTGACACTATTACTAGATGGAAGTCCCAGCGGGCAGTGTCCGTTACCTCCAACGTTAAGATGAAAATATAAATGACGACGGAGCGAGATGATCTACAAGCTTCTTCATGGCCTCCAAATCACGTTGACCAATTATTACTATATTCTGTAATAGTGCTATAGAGATTTTAATCTCCCTTCCAAGACCGCCTCCTTATCGATGCCTCAAAAGCTATGTTACATAATGGATTATTTTCGTTTTCATTCTTTTGAACAGTCTTCAATATTTTCTACCGACGAAAACATGTATTTTTATGGTTTCCTAGCCATATCAGAGCTGTGATGGAAACGTTTTCTTTTATCTTAAAAATAAAATTTGTTTTCATCTTGTTAAACAAATTGGGGGTATCCTGCTCCCATACTATTTAGACTCTCATGTAAGGAAGCTTGCAGAGTTTAAGGACGATATCCTGTTATTATCTGCCAAACGAAATGGAAACAAGTTGGTCCAATGGTAGATACGCTATTAAAAGTGAAATGTGTCAGTTGTGTTCCCCTTTCGTCCCTCTAAACATAAATAGCTACATTGTTTCCATGGTGACACTACAGACCCCGCAGTTCTTTTGTTAGCGCTGAATGAGACTGGGGACACTTGAGGTGTAATGCATTCTGTGCATTTGGTCTCGGCGGGGCGCGGCCTAGGTTTGTTTGTCATTACATTCATCGCCGAGAAGATGCCCGTTCTGCCATTAGCAACCACTCTGCAAAGAAACAGCACACGGTCGATTTGTAATCGAAGACTCGCTCTGATTCCAACTCGTAACGCGACACGGGGGTAGTTTCCACTTCACTAGCGCCCTGAGTGATAGCGGGTTTTTACGGGATGCCATCATCTCCACCCTAAATGACTGCATTTTAACGTTCTTTAGCCCACTTCAACCCCCAGCCTTACTCTAAGTAGTTTTGCACTGCTGCTACAATATACCTACTGATGGCGAGTTCTTATGTACCGGAAGAAACCGTTCACAATCACTCATGGGGTTCGCGTGTTCGATGTCAATGAATTCTTACTACCACCAGCAACAGAGTGTGTGTTCATTTTCAACCAGATACACGGGGTTAGTTTGCCACGTATAACAATGTTATTGCTTTTTGTAAGGTTATACTCGTACGTCATTTCAAAGAACTTATGCGTTTTTAACATTTGAAACTCCTTTTTGGAAATTCCAAAATATGGAAGATTACCAAGATTACAATTTTGTTTGAAAAGTCATTTTGTTCAGTCTTAAAAAGCCATATTTCAATCAAGATGATGTCAAATTTAGTATCAATTTATTCCAATTGTGAAATGACCATTGCACCAAAATTATGTATGTGTTCTTTAACTTATCTTTAAACCTGTGGAAACTTACATACTTCAATCTAAGCAAAATATTCTCCTGAAAAATATTTTTATCAATCACTATTTTAGATACATAATACTTCTAAGAGAGGGTAAACAGCTTTTGAAGCATAGCACTGAGACCTTATTTTAACCTCATTACATGCGATTGAGTGCAACTAAATTTTAACGTTTGTGTAGTAAACGTTAAAGTTAAAATTCGCAGATTTCTCTGCCTGTGACTATTTTCTATGGGGATTATTGAGGAGGTTTACTTACATTGCTAACAAACACTGTTTGGAAAATATTCTCAACAGAAAACTATGTGATGCTTAAATGTCAACGTTCTAATTTAAAAGCAGTACTGTGATTAATTACATTTTAAATAATTGTATAACTAAAAATCTGCTTTGCTTAATTATACAACACAAAAACGTGAAGAGAACAATAGCAATTATTTAACATGTGACACAATATGTGCAAATGAATACGTGCTATTGCCCTATAAGAGTAAGCCGTCAAATGACTTACTCTTATCAAACTTCACTATTGGAATGAGATATACGAACACACGTAAACTTACCTTAAATTTCTACATATTGGAGAAGGTCCTCAACATATTTTTGATATTTTGGGACTACAGTTTGATTCGATTCAGATATATTTGAAAATCAGTTAAATAATAACATATAAGTTATAGTAGAATGTAATGCAGATCTAAATTACTTTTACACTTTATGGGCATAGGCCAACCTTAATGTTATATTGCAATACCCAAGCTCCGAAAGGCAAAATATTTTAAACCATCAAACACTGGGGTTTTTTCGGCGGGTTTATATAATTAAAAACTTAACGACCCTGTGGTTTCCGCAAAACAATTCACTATGACGTCACCTAGACCACTCTTGTGCGCGGTGCCCCAGGGGCAGGTTGGTGGGGGAGGGGCGGGTGATGGTGCTTCCCAGATCCATCATAACGCTGCAGTTGAATTTATACGAGCTCGGTTTAATTCCGCATTCTTTTAATTGCCCCGCGTGTTAATGAACAAATTAAACAGAAAATGACCATTTTAATTGTGTTGGCCGCAGGTTGCATTTCGATCTTTTTGCCACGGGGCAGATATTCCATTTAATTTATATCTCGAAAATTAATTGAGCTCATTTTCCGAAACCTGTGTGTGCAATACTATAAATTTTGTGCAAAATAGCCTGTTTTGTTATAAATTAAATAGTGTCGCGCTTCTAATGAATATGCTGCGAGGTTTTTACCTGTTATTGCCACAGCTATATAACCTGCAATGGTGAGTGTTTCCGTCTCGCTCTCTCACACATGTGTCTTTAACGCACGCACTGACACGCATTCACCATTCGTGATCAATCGCCTGTTCACCTTATTGAAGAAGCCTCAAATAAGAAGTAACAAATAATGAACCTTCATTATGAACAGAGACCTTCTGCATGCTTGAAGGGCACAGATTTCCACCTTCAATAATGGCATTTATCCAAAGTTAGGTTCTTTCAACTGATTGAAAAACGTTTTCTCTGAAGAAGTGCCTCGCACTGTTTTACCCTCAGGGACCACAACAGCACTTGAGAATGAATGTATGATTTTCACACATGAGAAGTGGTCTTACGTACCGTTTAGAGAATCTATGGTCGTTTATAGAAATGAAACATGAAAGCAGGCGATTTCGTTGCAAAACTTGAAAAAATAAATGAAATTTTCGCTCTGCAGACATTGGACACTGCTAAAATGTTTGTTTTCTAAACAAGTGTGATTGGAACCTGCTCTGAGATAATTAACTATACGTTGAAATTCATTTACAGTACTACAAATGTAACATCTGCCTTGATGTGTACTGTCCTGCGCTGATAAAATTCTTAACAAAAGGCGCAACAAAGTCCTTATCCGAAAAAATACCTAAAACTGTGTCGATAGTTAAAAAAATCCCCCAAAACGCTACATTTTTATTATCTAGACCTTAAGTATGCTTAATTACCATGTTCTGAAACTTCAAACGTTCCAAACTAAGTATAAAAATTATGAAGCCGCGCTATTAGTGTCCCATTAATATATTCGCTTTACTGCATTCAAAATATTCAAATCAATTTCCCATTTATTTATTTTTCAGGAATTACATACACAGAAAAATCAGAACTTTAAATGTGAATGTCATTATTTTAACTTCCAACATTCGAACTTTCAATACTTCTTCACATTTCATGTTAGAAATGCAGCAAACTGTGTCTAATATAATGAATATTTAACTCATTAATTGTGTAAAAATATGTTCTAACTTGATGTAAAAATAAATAACCTGGAATGTGTTTCCTCAAAGTATACTTATGTGTTAAAATTCTACTAAATTAATTTCTGTTTAGTTAGCATTCATTTAGAAAGAATTTAATTCAACTACAATTTAAGCCTCTGTAAAACGTTATCTTCACATGCTCAATATTTTCAAAAAGTAAGCAAAGTTTACGAAACGTAGTATTTTTTTTTTTAATTTATGTCCGCCCCAACGTTAAGTTATATCGGACGGTGAATGAATTGTGTGAAATGGTGCTCAAATGAATCCAGGGTAAATGGAGCTTAGAGTTAACCGACATTCGTCTTGAAGGATAAGGGAAAACCTAGGAAAAAACCTTATCCAGGTAACTCACCCTGACCGAGATTCGAACTCGGGACATCTTGAACGTGAGGCAGACATGCTACCATCTACACTACCGAGGCGGGCTACGAAACGTAGTATTTAGACGCTTTAAATGTAAAAGCAGAGTTATTAACAGTATTACCTCTAACCATTTCCAGTGGCGGCTCGTGGAATAAAAAGTGGGTGTTCACAAGACCTACACTTAAAACGCACACTAGCACTATCCGCTACTGGACCACCACTACTACTAATGAGTGCTAGTTCAAACGCCCCATAAAATTTTATACAATCTATTAGCCTAGAAAGAATGTATCTATTTCTATCACATTGCTTATTGTGTCGCTTTAATGACAGTATGTAAGCTGAGCATTAATATTCACACGACCAAACATGGCGAACTGAATACATGCATTTGTATGTCACCGTGAATTCCCGTGCTTCTTTATCTTTTCACTAAGATGTACCAAGTCGGCACATGCTACTTTTGTCCAATTCTCACTTCAGAGCTAGTCCTGCGCCGTGGCGTAGCGGGCTAAGGCAGCATGTCTTGGTCCCTGGCCACGGAAAGCGGCCCGGTTCGATCCCACCCATGGGGTGCGGTAGTAGTAGTAGTAGTAGTAGTAGTAGTAGTAGTAGTAGTAGTAGTAGTAGTAGTAGTAGTAGTAGTAGTATTGGGGTTAAGAGCGCACAACTACTGAGGCCATCAGCGCCCTTACAAAGTTAAAAGGTCTACACAGTTAAAACCAACACATTAAAACCATAAAATCTATAAAGAACTGTCAAGAACAAGCTAAAAGCTAAAACATGAAGAACCTAAAAGCATATGTCGATCACTGCAGAAGGCAAAGGATAAAATAAGTGAAATAAAATGACAGCAACCAAAAGGTGCCGCGAATGGGTCAGAGCAGGCGCCAGAACCCACTCTGCCGGATAAAAGCAAGTACGCCTTCCACAGCACGGTCGCTATCTGCCAATATGGCAGAAAATGAAGCTGGCAGCGACAGACTGGCACGTAATGGGGCTAAAAACCGACATTCGATTAAAATGTGACGTACCGTTAAGGGTACGTCACAGTGGTCACACAGGGGTGCGGTTCATCACGTAAAAGGTGACCATAGCTAAAACGGCAGTGGATGATACGCAAACGTGCTAAAATGATTTCCTCCCGCCTAGAAGCTCGCGCGGAGGTGGCCCAGGCAACCGGAAGAGGATTAACCGCGTGAAGCTTGTTCTGCTGCAGAGCCGTCCACTCATCTTGCCAACGGGTGTGATGGGGTGCGGGTTTTCGGTGCCAGGTATAGGACCAGTGCCCACTCAGCACCGTGAGGAAAATGATAGGTAAGCGGCCCTGGTCCCGAAAACAAACGTTCCGGCTGGGGGATGCCGAGATGCTGAGCACATCTACTCCCCGTATCAGTTGGATGATCGCACACCTCTGCCGCGTGCAAGTGGGCGTGACGCCGGCAGTCGAGTTGGTAAGCCTTGGTCCTGTTAGGGCTGTCGCGCCAGTGATTAACTTAACTCACTTCAGAGCTAAACAGAAAGCATGGAAAGCTAAAAAGCGCATTTCTAATACTGCAACCGCACAGCCATTTACAGGTTGTGTATACATTGTTAAATTTGCGCCTGTAGTCCCGCTTCTAAATTTTTTAACACGATTAACTGTCAAATTGGGCTGCCGACGTCCTAGTCGCTTTATTACATTTTTTCTTCGCAAGTCACTTTATCTACTTTATTTCTTAAAATGAAATCCACCGAGTTAGTAGCTGCCTCTTGGGAGAAGTTCAACAGTCACAAAGATTCCAGAAACCTCGCGATCAGTCGCTGCACACAACAAAGAGTAATTATGTTGCGCTAAGCACTAGTTGTACTTGATGTACTAAGAAACTCACAATTGTCTCATCTGCTGATTATCTACAAATTCCAAGTTTATCACAGTGTTTAAAACAAAACATCTGTTTAGAAACTGGACTGTAAAAACACGCCGTATTCAAAGCAACATAAAGCGACAAAGCAAAAGCTGAGAGCGCCAGGAGTTGTAAACATTCTTTGTATTTGGAGATAGTTTCAGTTAAACTCTATAGATAGTAACACTTCCCAGAGATGACCAAGAACTCCTCTGGCGTTGCCAATGTGAATTAACGTGCACATCGAAACTGTGCTCTGATCTGGGCGTACCCAACCAGTGCCTGTCTGTAGCATTTGTCGTCTACGCATGTCCAGAGCTTCAAACGTTACATGATATGCTAGCACAAGATAAGTGTGCTACCTACAACGTTGCCATATACCCATTCTATCGCCGTCCACTTACTACACATTAAGCAATGAGCGCCGTAAATACAAATAACAAATGAAAAGAGGAAAAAGGCTTCTACAAGAAAAATATTGGAAGTTCACATGCTCTTGTGCTCCTAAGCAACAGCCGCCCCTGCCTATTTCCCTTTAATTCTTAAAATACTTGCATATTACAGTTATATTACAGAAGCAAATTTTACTGCATTAAAAAACGTGTTAAGACTAAACATTCCACTGTTTTCGAGGTATATGCTTAGTGGTTACCATTAATATGAAAGAATTTATAAATCAATTTTAAAGTTTAATTGTATTTATTAAGTTACACATCCTACATTAGTTTAAACATGTTCAGCAAAGAATAGAGACTGGTAGTTTTCTGTATTGACGTAAAATGTGCGTTAAACTTACGGTAATGCTGGAAATATTAGGACCTATGAAAGTTTCGACTGTAGTCTTCCGTGAAATATAGTTTACTGTTAAGCTGTAACACGAACACAAGTGGTGTTGTAGTTTAGATGTAACAAATCAAGCTTTCGTCTAATTAAATCGCAAACAATGGCTCTTATTGAGATACGTTATTTCAAGAAAACTGGCCTTTGAGACTGCGAACGCTTTAGTGCCTCCATTTATACTAAAAATAAAGAACGGTGTTTCAAAGGAAAGGAAAGTTAACTGAGGGTATCAGGTTTAGTTTGAATTGTGGTAAGTTTTTTTTTTCTTCTTCTCCTTTTTTTAAATTTACGTCCTCCAACGTTAAGTCATATCGGACGATGAATGGAATGGGTGAAATGATGCTCAAATGAGCCCGGGGTCCATAGAGCTTAGAGTTACCCGACATTCGTTTTTCTGGATAAGGGAAAACACCGGAAAAAACATCCAGGTAACTCACGCTGACCGAGATTCGAACTCGGAGTCTCTTGAACGTGAGGCAGACATGTTACCACCACGCTACCGAGGCGGGCTGCGGTAAGTATATGTGAATTAAGTATCCCCAACATATTGTGTAAATCACGAGGTCTGTTTTAAACTTCATTCCCACTCGGATTTTCTCATAGGTGTAATGGCAAACTTATGGCACCTTGCGGAGTTGTCAAGAATAATAAATACAGCTTGGGTTGGATCACAGGAAACAGCATGCGGGAGTGGTTGTGGACTAAGGAGCCTTTGCGCGGGCTCCTAGGTTTTCCCCGCCGACTGCTCCTTAACAACTTTCACCCATTTCATATAATCCCCTTGTTCACGCTCATATGAGGATCAGGTACATCCGCCATCCTGACCATTCTCTCCGATCGAGTACTTCTGCCCCTCGACAGGGGTCTGCCCCCAGGCGCTCACTTATAATTCCCAGAGGATTTAAGTAAGAGGAGGGTAAAATAGATAAATACCTGCAAACACTGAGTCGTTTAAACTCAATCTAACATATTTACTATTAGCAACAGCTTTATAATCATTTGATTAATCTGCTTTTCTTAAAAGAAACGGGAAAAGCATGCTGAGATACTTCAGCAGATGAACCTAATATTTTCCGAAGATAATCAAATGATTAGTTCCCACCGAAAAGTTGCACTAGTTCTCACCAAACAGCAGTGCTAGCTGTATGGTGCAGCGCAAGGTTACTATAACGGAAAATTCTGGTTGGATATTACAGATTGTATTCTCTCTCAGCCAGAATCCAGAACCAATAGAGACTTAACACGTTTACAACAAAGGAAAGTGGACTATAGATCAGGATTACAAGGTAAATGTGCTACTGTCAACCGATTCGAATACAATTCATATAAATTTCGTAAGTACAAGTTCATCTACCACGAGGACCTTTGGAATGAAGATATTGCGAACCTTTCTCTCACAAGGTGCGTCTTTTCATCCGAGTTTTCTGTCAGCGATTACGCATAACCAATTACAAGTGGAATTTTCAACGTTATGATGCTAAATTAAGCAATTGCGGATATCAGAAATCATAAATAAATTTCGTCACCTATAACCACCTGTTTAGGTCCCCGAACTTGAAACTTCTTTTTTCATTTAAAAATAATGTGCCAATTTTCTTAAATTATGCTGAAAAATTGTTTAAATTCGCAGTTTCTCAGCCTTCTCTGCGTCGTTAATACCGATAGCAATTCATAGCTCTGGTAATTCCCATGTATGACACAATGTTTTATGCAAAGATTTGTTCCCTTGTTTGTGATCACTTTCACCGACGTTGGCCTTGATTAACAAGGAAGTGTGGACAGATTGATTTATTTTCTTTACATTCCTAAATTATCGTGAGAGATTACAATTTGCAACGATGTAAATGTGGATGTAAATGTTCGCTCTTTATTCAGTCTTTGTATAAAGCCAGTAATTTTGCGAAATAATGTAGCGCTAGTCGAATCTACCTTCGTGCCAATAATGATTTAATTGATCATCTATCCGATGTTATGAAACTGCGGAAAATGTGTTGCAAGGTTGTGTAATTATGTACAAAAAGCTGTTTTCAACATAAAATATTAAACAGCTTATGCAATACACAAGGAGAGCGGCTTTAAATAAATGCCACTGGCTTAATACTTTTGTTACACATATTACCCATATAACGAAAGGATTATTTTCACACTCTTCTCGAGGCATTTTTGTTTGTAGTAATCATTCCAGAATTAACTTTACTCGTTAAAAGTGAAAGCAAATTACGAAAGCGTTTAAAATAAAATACCTGTTACCTTCATACCACATATTAAAGGCCATAAATGTGAATATGTTTATAGCGAATATTGAAAACAGAAGTTGGAGGTGTGAAGGGTTAGTGTACTTGGAGGAAAACGAATCGTAAACATTGCAGCGGTTATTCAAAATATTGTCCACTTCATTTATGAGACAGGACAAGAACACATCAAACAAATTATATTATGAAACTGAAATGGGCCTATAAATGACAAGGCTGTTGTTCAATTTGTAACAGTAAATTAATAAGCCACTTCTGTCCAAAGCATACTCCACATTACAAAAGAATATACGAGTAAATACACACATACACATCATATACACACACACGTGTGTGTGTGTGTGTGTGTGTGTGTGTGTGTGTGTGTGTGTGTGTGTGTGTGTGTGTGTGTGTGTGTGTGTGGCAGAAAAATAAATCATAGTAAACGGCCTCCAATGTATATGCATAAGCCTAGGTCCATCAGTTGTTCCCTTTTGGGGAACACTGTGCATAATTTCTTCAAAGCAGATTAGATAGACCATAAATGCGTACGGAATATAATAAATAATAATAGTAATAATAATAATAATAATAATAATAATAATAATAATAATAATAATAATAATAATAATAATAATAATAATAATAATAATAATAATAATAATAATAATAATAATAATGTAGCAATAACAATCCATAGGATATAAAGAAACATGGCAGGAGATATATTACAAGTATATGGGCATGGAAATGGAAGGCAGAAAATCCTTGATTCGTAAGTTAGAAGACGAACCAAATGTTTGACATCTAATTCTCTGTGGGAAAGCAAGATTTCCTGAGACTGAATTTCAAGAAACTTTTCGTGGCACTGAAAGCCAAATCTTAGTATGTTTGTTTATTTTCATATACTTCTTTAAGGCTGGTTACAACCCACATGATAAGCTACTGTTATTAGGGTCAGAAAAACCAACAGTATTAAAAGACTATTAATCTTAACTACCCAAGGCCTCTCAATCTAAACAACTTTATTTTCAAATGACATACAATATTAATCAACTAAAATTTCAGACCTTTCAGAGTAACGCCTATACCTGTTTTTAATCTGTTGTCCAATGTTCTGTTTTCTATGTCGTATTGCAAGCAGTTTCACACAGAGTTAAATTGGTATGATTGCTCGGTATTTACTGCAAGTTGTTTTTTCAAAGAGTGAACACATATTTTTATCCATGAAGAGTGAAATTGCTTCGCTCGAAAAGGTGCTAGGCTGTTTATAAGGAAACAAACAGATAAGAAAGGATAGACGTTTCTCAGCATTTCTTGAAGAGGGGAACATTCTTGTACTACGTCTCCAACCCGTTTAGCTAGTCATGAGAAAGCTCAATTGGCTCATCGGTTCATCCATTAAGTTACATACCAAGAAAATGCATTCATAGAACAGATTTGTACGTCATTTTCAATGATTACATCCGGACATTACCTAATAAAATGCGACATATTCCTGAGAAGAGAATACATCAAGCTTGTGTTTTACCGGGCTTTGTAACTCGCAGTGTTTGAACTTACTGTTTGATGGTTTCCTAAGTAAATGTAAAGATGCAACAGCTCTAGAGATGTATTCCTCAATTCAATGAAATTCAACTGTCTCTGCTGGTGAAGTGCGACATGTAAATAAGATTATGCTTTTCTACAATTTTAAAACACGCAGGCGACAAGCACATTATTCATCATCCTAAGCCGCGATGCGGTACTTTAAAATAAAAACGTTGTTTTGAAAGTAGGGTTGCATACAAAAGTCTGAAAAAGAAAAACAGATTACATGTCAGCAGCCAATACAATAAACGCAAACCTACAGCACTAAACTTGCAATGTAACTCGTGTGCTCATTTGCTATAATACAGGTGGTTGGAAGTTTAAAATGTCGTTTAAATATTACTTTTTCAATGTTAAATGTGTTACATATACATACACACATAAGGTGATAGCCTATAAAATGCCAAGTTTAAGCTATCCAGCATCAAAGAAATGTTTTAACTTAATGCACTATCTACGTGAACAATGCGAATAAGATGCAACAATGAAAACACGATACCTACTGATTTCTATATTACAACCAATACGTCCAGATTCTTAAGATGCCATAAGAAAATTACACTGCACGCTTTGTTCCGACAACCAAATGTGGACAATGTGAGGGAAATTATGTAAACGCACGTTATTTGCCGAGAAGTTGCGTGACCAGATTTTTATCTGCGGTTAAACATTTTGTTAGAGCTAATGTTTTCAAGGGTGCCCATGCGTCAGTAAAACAGGCGCAGGCGCCTAATACCGTTTATAAAGAACTAACAATGGATAGATCTGAGTTCCAATGCTCAGAACCGATTGAAAATATGCTTAGAATACAAATCGTTCATTACAAAAAAAAAAAAAAAAAAAAAAAAAAAAAAATATGAGCCATTCCCATAAGAACCCCATCACTGACCAGCAGAGACAGTTTATACTTGCTGACTCACATATGTAACATAAGCTAGCAGATTATGATGGGAGCTTTTCAGTCCATTTATAACTAATGGTAAGATAGAAAATATTATAGCTTCAGCTCTTTGTGTTGGTTGATGCCCCTAGTTTCAAGTTGTGGGTTTCATCATCCAAGTAATCAGGTTATAGCAGTGGAGATGACGAATGAAACCAAAACTGTAAAACCAGGGACAAATTACAGCAAAACTGAGAAGCTGCCAATACACTTAATGGAATAATGGTAAAATATGCTAATCGTTGAAGGAAAAAGAAGCTAATCAAAAAAATTTACGAAATAAGCTTTCTAAGAAAAGCTTTGTCGAATATCTTCTGCTGCTGGTATGCATAAAATGTGGTTTTAGTACTGTAATGTGAAACGCCACTTTAGTCGATCAACTTTTGTTTTATGAACAAAATTCTATTCCCTTTTGTTGTAATTTACGTCCTCCAACTTTAAGTTATATCGGACGATGAATGAAATGCGTGAAATGATGCTCAAATGAGCCCAGGGCCCATGGAGCTTACAGTTACCCGACATTCGTCTTTCACGATAAGGGAAACCCCCGGAAAAAACCTTATCGAGGTAAATCACTCTAAACGAGATTCCAGCTCGGGAGCTCTTGAACGTGAAGCAGACACGCTGCCATCTATGCTACCGAGGCGGGCACAAAATTCGAATAAATGTGTTAAAGGCAGAGAGACATAAAAATCTTAAAGTGGCTATCGATATAAAATGCATTTCTGCAATGTCGGTTAAGTACCTAAGCATAAATGCGGAGGTATGCAATGTTACTCTTGTAGTTAGTTTTGGTGATGTTGCAAGTAATGCAGTCCTGTAATGCCAAAAACTTCTACTAATCTGTTGGCAGTTGGAAAAAATAAGTAAAATATAATAATCGTTATGATTACTGAATATATACCCTACCGTATATGCATATACTAACAATCTGAATACATACTAAACAATTCAAGGTTTCTAAGATGCAGAATGAGTTTGTAGCTCCTAGCTTCAGTATCGGAATATACTTATAACATATTTTTCTCCTGAAATTTTGATGAAATGGAAGGAGGGTCTGTGTCACTGGAAAGGAATTTATTTTTTGGGGAAGGTCTTCAAGACACTTCCACATATACTCTTACCGCCCTCCCTAGTGCCTTCTTAGTTATATTTTCGAAAATATTTAAGATATCCCCAATGGGTTTTTATTATCCCCTTTTCTAGAATCGAGAACTTCCGAACATTGCGGATGCCTGATTTTCTAGGTGCTCAGTGCTTTCTGCTGATTATTTACAAAGACAGCAAAGGGTTTTATAGTCTGAAGATGTTTCCTGGACTGCTCATATGCAGTAGCAATTATTTTCGTAACCTGTCAGTGAAAAAGTTACTGTTTAGGAAGACTAGTGTTGGATGCATTCCACAAAATTCACAGAAGCAAAGCATTGCACAGTCTAAACACACTACAAACTGTTTAAGTAAATGTGACATTAAGCTTATGTCATTTTTTTTTGCAATATTTGCCCCCAAACCTCCTTTGCTTCCATTTACTTTTAATTATTAAGCTCAACTCTCCGCGGTTTAGGATTCGGCTCCTTCCAAAACTGTATCGCAAACTTTAATTCTGCATGTCTGTGTTAACATAGTTTAAATATGCAGATTTGCAAATTTATTTAATTTTTAATACAAGACTGGTTTACGCTAAGGAAACAGGTTCTATTAATTTCGCACTAATTTTATTCTTCTTGCAAAAACATAAACACAATTTCTCCAAAAGGAACGTGCTCAAATGAGCTTGAGCCAGCCAGGCAGAGAGCGAGGATCAGGTGTTGCTGAACTACTCCAGTTGTGAGTGCAGCACCCAATATGTGGTACTGATGGCGTTTGAAATATTGCCATGTTTAGTCATAAATCACAACTCCAATCGATACAACCGCTTACATAAGGTCCACGACTGCTACTAATAGTAAATGCATTGCATGTGGCGGAGAGGGAACTCTCTATGTACAGTGAGCATTATTACAACATGAATTTCATAACCACGTTTTCCCTGCACTCGAAGTATTAACCACTGCAATGCAAATATCCCAAGTACATCATCTTCTCTTCCCCTTCATCATACCCCAGTCTTTCCCATTGGCAAGTGATCTGCTGACCGTAAAGAATGGATGCACGCTATTCACGCTAATGCTACTTCAATCTAGAGCAACTAATATAATAGGAGACATTTTGAATGTATGCGTGTAAAAAGAAATCTCAAAACTATTCAATGGTTTTGATAGTTCTTTCACATGAAGACATACATTCTTTCCGTCAAACGTGAAATATAAATACTTACTACTATTCACGAATTACTGAAAAACAATAAGGACTTCAAAGCCTTCGTTGACATCCCACATTATAGAAAATTAGTGTTACTCCAGAGATAAGGCCTACTGAAACAAATGCCAAGCAGTTGCTGTTACTCCGAAGTGAATGCCGTAAAATCAAGTCTATTACGGTATATTCCTGGCGTTAGGTATACGAAAATGTCCATAAGTAACACTCAAAGAGAGGACAGTGCTTAAAATGCGATCGATCTTTCTATAAGTTGCGAATTATATGCCATTTATTTAATCATCATTTATAAATAACGCATATGCATAGGAGTAGGTAATGTAATGAACTAGTATTAACATTTGTGAATAACCTTTAATTCAGCGTCATTTGCCCTTATTAAATCGTACTGAAATTAATTTTATTAAAATTCTCCTCGATTGTTTCCGAGTCGCTTGAAAAAGAATTTTAAATACTCAGAGATATACTTACTTCCGCAACATCTTTAATGAGTACCACTGCAGCTTAATAGGACTTCGATCTCGCAAAAAAATATTTACCGATGATGCAACGCCAATTTTCTTGATGGACTTCTAAGCTAATTTAAGAAAACTGCTATTTTTATTTTCTTAAAAATAATTCTAATCATTGTTTCCATTATAACAAAAGTTTATTATATAGGATACCTACAAAACTAAAAGCTGAGTTTGAGTCAATAAATTGATAGAACGTCTATTTTATTTTTGTGATGTATCTAGGAATTCATGTCCTCCCAAGGTTTAAAAAAGTGAGCAATCTTAAGAAGCACATAACGGAAGACCCCTGGAACCAAGCATCAAAACAGTCGAAGTAGAGTTTCTACCTTAGACGCATCACATCAAGCACCATCATCTTAAAACGCCCGTATTACTATTACTAAGGTCATTTTTCTCTAGCTTATTCATGAAGAAAAATACTATACAGCAACTGAAACAACGGTATAATCAAGCTTCCTAGAGAAAGATTGTAATGTGGATATCACAGTGAACTGTTGCTAGCTGTAGACCAGAGCTGGAGAGATCGCTCGTTCTGGAGGTTTTTTGAATGACCTCG
Source organism: Mantis religiosa (assembly GCA_030765055.1). Taxonomy (NCBI): domain Eukaryota; kingdom Metazoa; phylum Arthropoda; class Insecta; order Mantodea; family Mantidae; genus Mantis; species Mantis religiosa. The sequence continues at coordinate 179,617,051 of CM060947.1, forward strand.
ACGTGTTTACGTGCTAACCAATCCGTACCAGAAAAGATAAAGTCACTCGTTCGTCCGCTTATTACATATGCCTGCCAAGTGTGGGGAGCCGCACACACATGTCATCTGCGTCGTCTTCAGGTCACACAGAATCGCTTCATGCGCATCGCTACCAACGCTCCATGGTTCATCCGTAATCAGCAGCTCCATCACGAACGAGGACTGTTACCTCTTCACGACTACATTCGCAGCATCGCTCGACATTTCTTTTCCACACTGCAAGAAGTTCCAGGAGCTGTGCATTATAACATCGGCGTCCGCACGCGCCAGCCCTCACGCTTGAAGAGGAGACTACCACAGGACCTGCTTCTAAGTGATACCTCTGACTCGAGTGATTCTAGTGCTTAATGTCTGTCTTACATCCTCAATATTGACATAATTTCTCAGAGAGTATTATTGGAGTTCTAACTTAATGTAGTTAGGGGGTGGCCTGCTAGCCTACCCCTGAGTGTTATTGTTCTTATTGTACTGTTACCTTCCTTTCACTCTGATCTGTAAAGCACTGTACTGCTGTTTGGTACAGCAAAGAAAGTCCCCGGGGAATGAGACGCAGGAATGTTGGAGAAGGTTCCAACACTCTGCCTTGACAGGTATATGACACCCCAGGTCAATTCAGATACAGACCATCAAAAACATTCTAACGCCTTCTACTTTTGTGAATAAATCTTCTCCATTTTAGTATACTGACTGAATAGGGCGCATGATTATTTAACGGTTCTCTCCTTGTGTAGCATGCGTTCTCTGTCACACATATTCGCTGCCCTTGACCCACTGTGCAAGGGTGGCACATTCATCTCAGGGACCTTCCTTGCGTTAGTGAACAGTAAGTCCACTACTGCGAGAGGTCTGCCCATTCCTGGTATGGATGGTGCACTGTATGACATGAATCCAAGAAGTAAATACTAAGCATTTATTCTGAAAGCTATTCCAGAAAGCCCTAGATAAATATTTGCATATTCGCCTTACTACGGTGATGAATATATGTAGAAACCCATTTGACAATTGTATCGTATCTATAGGAATAGTGCTAACCGTTGTCTCCTTAGTTGTCCTATTAAAATATTCAACTTTCTTCTCTAACCCTATTTGACAAAGACATTGATGTTCGATTTGTTGTTTCTCAAGTGCGCAGATGGATTCTTCAGGATGTTCTACTACAATAATAGATATGAGGGTGCAGCGTGGGTGCAAGGTGACGATGAATGAACCAGGAGCGTGTGGCCGTGGTGTAAATGCGTACATATGTGACACTTATAAATATGTAAATGACAATGAATATTTAATCAGCATGCGGGAAGCTGCATTAATAATGTCATTAATTTATATTTACGTTAGGGCTATCTATTATTTTGAAAGTGAAGATATATTAACATTTGATGTGGCAACCCAAATTGCTACGCGAGAGAAAGGGACCCCGAAAGAGGAATTAATCTTCAAGACGCAGGAGTCACTTTCGCATTATTCACCTATCACCATTTAGCACCCCGCGTGGGCATCTGACGTGAAAGGGTGCCACAAAAACCATGGCAATACATATCCTCATGCATAGAGTAATCAGTTACGGCAGACGAGAATGTTTATAGCCATATAAAGTAGAGATTTTGTCTTCTCCTAAGAGGTTTTGTCTTCACAATAAGGTACGCTAGAATAGTTGACATAAGTTGTTCATGCCACGTGAATTAACAATAATGATTTCTATACAAGAAGCAATATACAATACTGCATCAGCTTTATACTCACAAATGCTATTACATTTAATCTGAAAAAAGTTGAGAAAGATGTATGCTGCGACTCCTTTGAGAAATTATGCATCATCCTCTACATGAAAGTCTTTTTCAGCTGTTTCAATCAAAGAATTATTTTTTTCCTTATATTACTACACAAAACGAATTTAAGAGTTTATTGAACCAATTATTTACTTGTACGATGCAAAACAACAATTGTAAATGATTTTTACAAAAGGCTCTAAGTAAATGATCGTGTAAATGTTGACGCCTACTTGCCATGAAAGCCATAATACTAATAAGGAATCAAGTAGGTTATCTGTGAACATAGAAATGCACACACAAAACACTATATATAAAAAGCAAAAACCAGACACGTTTTAACAGCACGAAATAAAGAACAAAATCTAGCTTCAATTAAGTAATACAGAGCTAAAAGGGACACAACAAACACCGCTTAGGACAAAATACCACCAGCATGTTGCCGCAACCTTGATGCATGTATTTTGTTGTCACTGAGGAAAGATCAATGAAGTTCAGTGATAACTATGTCTTAGGAACAAGATTAGTGAAGTTTAAAGACTGTAATGACTGCAGCAGGACAAACTTACTCAATAACAACCCATATGATACAAAAATATATATAATTTTCAGAAACAAAGATGGTCCAAAGCAATTTGGATTAAATGCAGACACCATTAACTCTGGAGTCCTCGTTTCTATTAGTCTACCTATCCCTTACCTATTATAATAGAAATAAGCAGGTACCGAACTCGTTTAAGTAGGTATTATTTAATCACAGGCATTCGTTTGTATGAAAAGATACTTTAGCCTCAGGAAAGCAAGACATATCAGAGTACTCAGATGTACCTTACAATGCCACGAACATGGTACGTTGTCAGAAACATGTAATATTCCCTGGCAGCACCTTTAAGCTTTGTCCAGTTGTACCTACACTCTTTATTTCGTACAACCTAAAAGATTAAATATGAAATTTGAAGCAATTATATTATTGCCCAGAATGAAATATGTACTCTTGCTTCTTTTCGGTTAAAATATTGTAATTGAGCAACAAGAAATATGGTTTGTTTTGAATGGAAGTACTTGCCGCTAGAATGGTCAAGAACAATTGAAAATGTTTCATTCTGAAATCAAGCGAACTAGCTCAATCGAGACGCTATCTATTCTCACAATGCTGATGCACCTGAGTGGTAGGCACAGACCACAGTTATGGAAACGTGACTTGCACCGCTGAGTAAAGCGAACCTACGGCGACAAGTTGTCAACTCTGTGGGTGGGCAGAGGCTACGAATTAATCTCGTTGTTTTCGCGGCAGACCTCGTATATTCCTGAGGCTTTCTGGAACTGGCAGAGGGCGTGCAGAAAGAAGAGGAATGCTGCAGCTGTGTGCGGAGAACCTTGCAGCCAATTGCATCTATCTCTCGCTCTGGTGAACAGTGTTTCTGGCGTGTTACACGTGTTGCTGTGTCCATCTCGCACAGCAGCGCGGCCAGTCAATTCAGAATTGATGTGTCCGACATCGCTGACCAAACTCGTATAAATCCTCACCATTAATCAAAGTCGAGCAGTGACGGATTGAACACCGGGGACCTGCACATCACTGATCGATGCTCCAATCCTAGAACTCACCCCACCCACCGTCACCCTACATCGTGTGCGATTTTTTAAAGCGTTTATGAAATAAACTGCGGTGCATCAGGGGGCCGAGTTGTGCCCATATATCATCTGTACCTATCCAGATCGGTTTTGTGCAGCGTGCGGGAGGGGAAAAAAAATTATATATATTGACGGCGAGGTTCGTCTGTGATTACATCTCCTCGCTAAAATTAGTGGCAGGAAAGTGGAGTTGCTCCCTTCCTCTTGCCTTCCCGGGGGATGCTGGTTCAATTCCCGGCATCGCACGGATGTGATTTAAGAGTGACGGATGAATGATCATGAGCCCCAGCGTTTTTTGTCGTAAATATTCGTGTAGGTCTGCCAACTGCGCTCCGGTTTTATGTCTACCCTAGGTACCAATATGGTATGGCATCGATACATTAATCTATATCCATCTGCTGAAGAGAAATACATGTCATACTTCGTGTAACTGAGGCACAGGTGAGCACAATCTGTCTCAGCATTGGGCCTATGATTCTCTTTTCATAAAACAAAAAAATGTCTGTCTTGAGGACCAGGCTTCAGTTCACACAGAGATGTTATTAGCAAGCCTGGATTCTGTTTTCCTTTAACTGTGATTTACCAACAATTTCCCCTCATTAGTAAAGAAAAGAGATATAATTTCAAATATTAGTGAATCCCAGCCTAAGATGTACCCTTATTAATTATATTTCAAATAAAGCTACTATTCTAAAAGATGCAGTACCTATTATTAGGTAACACGTGGACCTAGCTTCGCCTTTTTTATGATTTGTGAAAAATATACGTAGCTCATAGCGCTTTAAATGAAGTTTACTCACTTTCAAGCGCTTTCCCTCAGCATTTTGGCCAATTTTTATCTGATACGACGTTTTAGGAGTTATTTGTTTATGATAAAATGAAGCTATGTCATTTTTATTTTTTGCGACTTTGGTTACATTATTACACAAATTTCGCAACCTCAAAATGAAGATTTACTGGAAATTTATTGGAATGGGGCTCCCCTACTTATATTTTATTAAACATTTGGACTCGTCAACTATAGATTAAACACGTTCAACTAAACGGTTTATGGCTTATTTGTTTATGGTGTATTTGTGCTCTATACGATGTTGGATGACTCTACTTCTGATGGTCACGCCACCGCTGCTGTTGCAACGCAGTTTACACAGAGCAAAAGCTATGTTTGAGGTGGTATTTATATTTCATCATATCGAAAGTAAAAGCAAGTATATCAGCAAAATTGAAAATCAAATAGAATTGGTGAAATCAGTTACGAGTAACCTTAAGTCGGTGAAGGATGTAGTAGGTAAAATTGTCTTTGTTAAAATGCAAAATTCGCCGAACAGGAACGCTGGATATGAAAAACGTTTGCAAAGCTGCTTATGTACTGTCAGGTAAGAAATATTCTATGGAGAAAAGTTGAAAACCCACAGAGCATTTTCCAATACATTTGATTCAAAGCCACGAGATTACTGAAGTACATGACTTGGCATATGTTTAAATTAGTTGATATCTTCACTCACAAGACTTTCAGTTCTTATTCTTGTTAATATTGTTATAGATATGCCTTCAACGACTTGCATTAATATATCGCATATTTATGATCATTAGTTGACAAATGGACTGTACATCTTGAACATCCTGGGAATAGCCTGGTAATTTCTCGTAATTCTTAAATTTCAATTATACCAAACAGGCCGATTTTATTAAAGCATAAAATTTATATCAAACACATTTTTGAGGAAACCATTTTCTAGATGATCAATGTTAGTGATTTGTATTTTCAAAAAATATACCCTATTCTCAAACAGGGAATCATTCGATTTTCTTTTTAACTCATGGCCACGCAAACACAACGAACGGTACTTGAAAGTCATCACCAGCTCTTAAAACATTTGAATATCACATAAACCTAATGTGTTCCCCTTGTAGCTACAAATAATGTGCAGTAAGACAATTTCTACAAATGTTTGAAGTAGAACCGGATAAGCGTTTGTTCAAATCATTCTAACAAGAGTAGGAAAAAAAATAACATGAGTGCATTAGACATTTTTATACGGTTGAACTTCGTCTATCTGTTAAGGTTTATCAGTTACGCAAATTTCAGAAAAAATTACTTCCCAGGCTATTCTCAGATAATTCAAGAAATGTATTTCATTTGTCATGAAACTATCTTAAGCAGATGGTAATTTAATAAATATAGCTAAAGACAGTTTTCAGATAATAAAGGTGTTTTAAAACATTTTCGTGTAATGAGTAGTTTGGAATGAGGGATATTTTATTTACAATTCATTTAACGTTTGTAGTTCCTTAGAAGACGCTGAAGTTAATTGCCCAATTTTGGTTTTGAGTTATGCTGTTCAAAAGCAGAGACATGAGCGCGAGCTGACACACAGAGAAACTTTTCTAAAAATGTATGTTTTCGCTATAGGGAGTCTCAAAAATGTATTTCCGATAGAATCACAGCATCGAATTTTTGGGTGGAATATAATACCACCTTTATTTACTGTTAAGTACGTAGTAGACAAATTAAAAACATATACGCATGTTAAATAACCTTTATTTGTATGCATATATTTTATGAAGAGAATTGTTTTACCTCTGTTCTACAAACTTTATGTTCAACGAAGACGTAGGAGCTTTAAGTATTTCTTCGCTGCTGAATAACCGTATATGATGAAGAGGTTGACATTTAAAAAACGAGATCATGCGTTCTGTTCAGTTAACTGCATGGCACTTAAGCGGGCACATATGAATTATTACTCAAAGGAGCAACTAATAAAGCAATTTATGTTACTATTGAACATTTACGTATGAATGATATCAGAATTAGCACTTAACCTTTAAATACATTTACAAACTCGTTTATTGCTGTTCTTCTCAGCCTCGAACACGCACAAAGCACATTCTAGAACTCGTATATACGACGCTATTTTCAATTATTATTGATTGTGTTAAATGTCAAGGACTTTATATGAAATGTGTACTTTGGTTTTTCAGAAGTTTCAATTTTATTACGAACTTCTTCTTTCCAGGGATAGCAGATGCGACCAAATGAGTGAAATGCAGAAATACTTCAGTTTAAGTGGTGCTGCACAGTACTTGTTCAATAGGTGTATGCACCATGTGAAGAGGTGTAGAGAAGAGAAAAAAGTACAGAAACCTTGGTTTAGAATCTAACACAAAAGAATGGGTCATGTAGGAACTTACTCGCATAAGCTTAACATAGAGCGGTGCCAGTGGTATGTAAGTGGACCTATAAACGAATTTAAGCATCTCAAGAAACTCATCTAGAAAATCATGACTAAACTCTTGAACAAAGCACATGTCTTTATTTAACTTTTTTGCACTTAATTTCGATGTCCTTAATTTCCGTCGTGGGATTTTAAAAATGACTATGTGCATAGAATTTTCAGCAGATGTCAACATTTCAAACCTCATTCTTCCACAAGTAAACTTTCCGGAGTTTTCAAAAATGATTTGCAATCTATGCGATGTAGCTTTCAACAAACCATTTAGCCCAGCTAAATGAAAAAGATCAATGAACAAGAACAGAAAAAGCAGAGGCTATCTATGTAGTTTTTAAAGAATCTTGAACAGGAAAGTTTATCTGTTCTGAGCTCAAAGGAAAGGGGAAAAAATCTTACAAAAATGTATGTATATTTTGTTGCTGAAGTCTGATAATGCAATACTTAATTGTAACAACTTACTGTTATTTTGCAATATTCCACTAAAACATGCATATCACTTGTAATTATTTTACTGTTCATGCATTGTGTTAATCGTTATTCTCGACTTAATAGATGCGATGAAGTCCAAGGTCAATTACATCCTAACTCAAAGTTAAGACGTCGTTCCAGAAATGATATGACGGTATTTCCATAAATAAGTTGGAATAAAACATGACAAAATGCACAACAAAAACTTGGGCCAAAATCACGATATATCCTAGCAACACAAATATTTCAACGCACGAGTTGACTGACTAAACCTCCAAAACTCAGCATGATCACAGCTGCTTTCTTATACCTGCTTGCTTTTACTTCTATTCTCAGGCTTGAGTTTTAACGCCATATTTATCCCATTGCTTCCAGGCCTCTTATTGGAAAGCTAAGAAGCAGGAGCAAATGTTTAGTTGTTTTTAGGCACCAATGGTGAAGCAGCTGTAAACTCCGTACTATTCAGGACATGTCAACTTAGCGACTATTTACGACTCGAGGACCGTTTGGTCAAGGCAAAAGTAATGAAGGAAGTTCATCCTTTCCCCTCTTCTCAATTGCATAATCGTCCCTCCATTTACACCATGGATATCTCCAACATCTAATGCACGAACTAACACATTTCTTCAGCCACGTTCACTGCCAAAACGGAAAGAATAGAATTTAAACTGGAAAGCTGAGGGTATGTGGTGTGCTTCAGTCATCTAATATGACGAATAATGTTATGTTTTTTTCCCCCTAAACTTTCTCACTCGTTGATTGCGACTCCCATAATATTCCGGCACTAAGGTTAGCACACATGGCTTTGATTCCCAATGATTTATCCCTTCCTTAACCATTTCACTTCGCTAATGAACAACGCTCGAGAATGAACATTTGACAAACTTGCGAGCAATGCATGCATGCCACATTTACTTACGTCATTCGCTATACTAACCGAGTTGCTAATGCGGGGCCGACAAATCACCGCACAGCAAATCACACCTCTAAGCCATCCCCTGATGCGCATGTAGCATGTTTAAACTAACATCACCCTCAAAGCTTGAGTGTCCCAAAAAATTGTAATTTTCCATAGTAAATATCCCACAAGTAACTATTATTATTACTGGTCAATAAATTGTGAAATATTTGCGTCGGCTGCGTCTGGTTTATTGTAAATTATAAATTGTGTCTGTTTGTTTTTTCTTTTAAAATCCATTCACCAAAACGCTTATAAATATAAAAATATTTTAAGAACGTTTAAACTATTCGTACTAGCATTATGATGTATTTCTGTTTATTCAAATGAAAACGAGCAATTAGTCAACTGAACACTACAGGTCATTCTACAATGAAAACTACGTGTAAACATAAAACATTAGTGCCATAATGCAATGAATCCATTAAAAGAATGTCTCATATAAACACAAGATTAAATAGAGGTTTGCAGGTCTCAAGCATTTGTCCTTATACAAATGGAAACCTGCGAATCAAACACGGTTTGATTAAATAATTGCATACGATAGCATTACTATATTATTTCACACACCCTTGTCTATACAACAAGAGTTCTTTACTATAAGCTTTTGACTACTTGGGTCATTTAAATATCTTAGACACCATGTATTTTTTCTATATAACTTAAAATCAAGATTAGCCGAATTGCAGGTAAGCAAAAACCAGCTTAATAAAAATGAGGGAAAAAGTATATATATATATATATATATATATATATATATATATATATATATATATATAAAGAAATACGAGATGCTAAATTACACATTGGGAGAAATTTTATCCTAATTATTGGCAATACCCTTTTGTCCCAACCCTAAATTTCTGACACACTAAAGAATACATTTAACTACTTGCACACGCATTCAATGTAGAAGTTCACTGCTATTCCAATGTTGTCATTGGTCAATCTGATTTATTTGTGCAAAAATGAAGCTTGTTATTATAAAATAAAACGCATCGAAAGGATACTCAAAGGCGTTAGCAGAATGACAGCGAAGCATCGAAAGCATTTAAAGATAAGCACAAACGTATAAAAATTCATATTCAAATCGTATTGGAAAATTACGGCTCTATCAAAAACAAGAGGCCCGCCTCGGTAGCGTGGTGGTAGCATGTCTGCCTCACGTTCAAGAGGTCCCAAGTTCGAATCTCGGTCAGGGTGAGTTACCTGGATAAGGTTTTTTCGGGATTTTCCCTTATCCTGTAAAGCCGAATGTCAGTTAACTCTACGTTCCATGGACCCCGGACTCATTTGAGCATCATTTCATTCATTCCAGTCATCGTCCGATATGACCTAACGTTGGAGGACGTAAATTATATATATACACACACCAACAGATACACAGATTTCCAAAGAAAAGCTTGATGCAGCTCCTTGCGAGCATTTCGAGAACAGAGGTTGGGGAATTAAGTTAGCGGATTTATCAGTCTTTGTAAATTATATATTTTAAAGCTGTAATAATTTTTCTTATAAAACACTATAATGTACGTTTGGATCTTGTCCTCCCTTTATACTGCTTAAACCGCTACTACTACCAGAAGTAATGAGGCTTATACTTGATAAACTGGGATTCTGCTGACTTAAATTTTCCAAAATATACCTTCTGAAATTCTCCAACACCCTATTAGAGATTTCGACAACCACTGGAAGACCGCAGGTCAAGGATGGATGCAAACGTCAATGTTTAGATTAAAATTTCCATAGAAATGAATCGCGTTTATCCTGGTGAAATATGTATTTTCTTCCATTGTGCCATCTTAACTCAAGTACTTCACACTCTTTTGGGATTGTTTAATTGTTAGTTCCCTCAGGGCTTATTTTTTACCTTGGGTTTTAAATCTACGTGTTTAGAATTATTTTTCATCATTTTCCCTGAATCAAAAGTTTAGGTTATAAAACGCATTCCGATAGTTTTTTTCGCAATACAATCACAATCTCCTCTACACACATTCTACATTCATTTATATTCTATTTCTTTACCAAACCCTATTTGCATCTGCTCCCCCATAAGAGCCGCCAAACGTAAACAGTGGGTTCCAAAACGGCACATTTTCTCTGAGTTTTGTTTTACCCGGCGATAAATGTGCATGTTGGTTTTGAGGTGAGAGGAATTTTCCGTTGGCGGCCGTGTTAAGCCACCCCCATGTTGTACATTTGCGATTACACCTGTTGAGAATGAACGGCGAAAATGTGCGGGAGGGAGGGGGTGGTTAGGAACGAGAGGAAAAAAAAAAATAATGTTCGCCCATGTAGTGCATTGTCGTGGTGTTAATGGAAATGTTAGACAAAAACAAGTGGACCAGACAATTTGGTGGTCTGGTCTCATTGTAACACACAAGAGTTTATTGGCTTTCTGAACCTTCACACAAATAGGCCGCAGGAAAAGCCTTATTGCTTCAAACGGTCATCATCCCTACAATACAATTTCAATTCAAACGCTTCTATAGATTGCTTCATAATAAACACTTGTAACCAATAAAATCTTTTTGTTGTAAAGGTGTTTCGCATGAGTTTGTCTTCAATTAATGAAGCAGAAATGTTTAAACAAGACTCAACTCTCGAATAGCACATTTAGACCCATACTCTAGCACACATTTTGCATGCAATTCTTTACACAATAAGCTATGTAACTTTTGTTTTTAAATTAAAATAAAAGGTGCGTGTTAAATTACAGTAAGGCATAATTGGATAAACGCGTTAGCCAAACAAGTACTAGGGTCACTCAGAAAAACTTGAAGACCATCTGTATTTTATAAAAAAGAAAAGTAGGTAAAGTGTGTTGAAGAAGACAGAACATGCAGTACCATGTCACGTGCAAAATTGCGAGTAATCTATTACTAATAGCTGAAAACTTTGAAAGAATTAATGCTGGCTGGCTTCCTATAACGTACAGTCATTGAAAATATCAAACGTACGCAAGCTCTTTGTTCAGCATTTAAACTAAATTCCTCTTGCCAATTTTTAATTTATACATAAAAAATAGATGTTCAGTTCATCCCTAACAGACTAGAAGATGGCACTACAGCAAAATTAAAACACTTCATTCAAGGAGCATTTTTATAAAATAAATTGCTTAAGCGCAGTCTTTTAAATGGTGGCATTATTAATAAATTAATTCAAAGCACCAATACAATATGAATCTAGGAAGTCAGCCTTTTTAATTACACAAAGAAAATATAATTGTTAACAATAGTAAATTAATAAATATTAATAATAGTTACTTAATAAACCTCACAGAACAAAACAGTTTAAACAAAAGCAAAAGCCTTAACCCATTTGCAAATAAGACACTAAAAGACTAAATATTTTATGACAAAGAAAATAAGCAAAAACCGGCCTAAGATATAGGTATATCTTTATTCTACTACGGAATAGTGTCCAACCAACTTAATATGTTTTTCGTATTCCATTAACTTGTCACTTTTTTGAGTGTTTATAGCCATCATTCAGAAAAAAATGCACACAGACAATCCGGAAGTTAGTTTATGCTTATCAGAACCACAGCCTTTCTGAACTCCTATCCTATTCATAATAGTACCTAGCTAATAAAAATTCTTTAATCAAACTACAGTACCAGTATTAGAAACAAACTGCAACTCACCAGTTAAATACATACTCAGACGTATAAAATGTTTTGCATAATTCCTAACAATCTCATAAATAATAATTGTTGTACATAAAGACTTAATAATAAGACTTAATATTTTGCCTTTGGACACAAAAATGGCTCTCTCTAAACTAGCATCATTACATAAAATTACCAAAGCACTAAAATATATTTACAAAGTCTATGTACAAGAATTCAAAAACATTTGCGTTACCATGGAAACTATTTGCGAGGAAGACTGAGGTGTTGCTAACATTACTGAGCAACAAATTATTTCTACTTGTACACATATTTCCTTAAGTTCCACCAACATACGGATTCTTACTGAGTTTGGATTATTAACACTAGTGTTTCTTCCAGACGACAAGATACATAGATTCTTTCGACATTCTTTCAGATTCTTTCGACAGTCTTCTAGCTGATGATACAAATTCTTTATTTACTTCCAATACATGTGTACCTTCGAACCGCTTGTGTAAAGGTCAGAACAGTTCCAACAACCTTGGAGAAGGGCTTTGAACCGTTATTGTTTGTTGCTGGTGGTTTATGATGCGAGTGCAAACATGGGAGTATCGCAGCATTTTCTCGTTGTCTTGCAACACAAGCGGCAATGTTTTTATAACACAAACACACCTGAATACTCGCATTTCTCAAGAAACACTCACCTCAAGATGTTGCAAATTTCCCTCACCTATGGGTAAACCGTAACAAGCCGATGACCTTCATTATGTGAACGAAAAACCTTGGTTAATGTAATTCAAATTTCTACCTTTGTAGGTGGCCAACGGCGGTCTATAATATACTAATTATAAGAGCTATTTGTTTTCAGAAAGGAAAAAGGAAATTATTAGTTTGGCCTCTTTGGGGATGGGGGTTAGTCCGATCTCAAATCGTGTACTACTTCGAGTACGAATTCCTGAGGAAATTCTGCCATCTACCATAGCTAAGAGATATTGGTAAAAATGAGAAGATAACTAAGCATTGAATTTTAGAAGTTTACTACAGAAGCCATCAAGTAATATACTCAAAATAAAATCCGACTTGTTGTGACCCACTGACATTTCTATTTACCCCTTTAAAAATATTCTTATGAAAGCTTGTTCTTTCAAATACGTTTCGTTAATCTTTCATTACAATTTCCTATATGGATACGTAGGCTAAAGCAATAATCAGATGAATTGGAAATACCATGCTCTTTGCAAGACTATGAAAACAATATGATGTAATCTACTCATAGAATTTCTTTGCTCACTTTTGATAAAAATATTCATATAAAAACTACTTGTGTATACTTTTGTTAATCAGTATAAACTTTTATTAAGTATTTACATATTTTGTCATAATGTTAACGGCACTGCCTTTTGCCAGGATTATTATCAGTACCACCGATGTGCCGAATTTTGTCACCCTGAAGGTCTTTTACAAGGCTGTATATCAGTTGACACGAGGGCTGTCGTTCTTAAGAGCACTTAAAAACCATCATAGTTATACCCGAAATTTTAAAACGTAGCATTTAGATTCCATGCATTCGCATGAACAGGTGCAAAAACAAATAGCGTCTTATTTGAAAACCACCAACTTTTCCCCCGAAAAAGGTTATACGCCATGTGAATGCTTATTTTAAATAACTTGCAGGGAGGAAGTTTTGACGAGATTTAAATTTTTTGTCTGTAGTAACTATCTTTTGTTATTTATCAATTACATAAGTCACTTAGAATTAAGATTTCACAGCTATTTATAAAAAATTCAACACATATCATTTATTTGCATGCAAATAACTCAAACGCACTATGTTAGTCAAAAACGTTATGGCCGTTTAAAATCACAAATAGCGAAACATTTTCCATAGAGAATACAGTATGTCGTGGCACATTTTTTTCGTGTCTTTTCTTGAAAGTTGCTGAACTTTTAATACCAAATGTGGGTATTTCACTGAGTTCTTATTTTCGAGTTATCATATCCACCACATACGACAGAACGACTCTTCCTTAAAACGTTTGCTTATTTACTCACAGGGGAACTATACCTATGCTCACACCTATACGCGTTTGAGAGTTTGAAGGCGCCATCCCTACTCTACGTGCAGCCAGTGTGCCTGTGCGGAGTGTGGTTTAATATACCGAAAACAAGTCTAGAAACGTAGGAACATATAGGCATAACACAACATTGTACGGGAGGGGTTGTTACCGCTGAGGGGTAGGGGTCTACATATGACATACGTAAGTGGCTCCATCCACCACACCCGATATAGAGCTAACGAGGGATGTCCAGCAGCTACTTGCAAGTGGTCGCATGCGGCACATTCCAGGTTTCAATTTTTGGCGTCGCGGCTCTACTCCACAGTAGATTTTTTATGCAAGGCATTATAGCAGGCAAACAGCAGGCATTATAGCATTAAATTGTCAGGTGCGTAGCAGTGTAATACAGCGATAGTTCCCTTGTGAAAGAACCTCAAAGCATGTGTTTCCGGTGAGGTCTCTCGAACACGACTCTTTGAGCTGAATTCCACACTCTTAGTTACTATAGGTAATTATAAGAGAAAGTAAAAACATTGCGGGAGAGCTACAATTTTTGGGTTAATGCTCTATAGAGCAGAAGCGTATGATATTCGTAACGAATTTACCACCGTTAGCTTGCTTCACTGCTGTAGAATCGCTTCGCTGGCGTGTTTCAAGCTAATCGTTAAAGGACATTAATACTTTGTGGCAATAATTGCTATTGCTAGACAAACCGGTCTAAAATAAATAGAAAATAAAGATTTTATGTGGTCGTAACACAGTTGCAAGATATAATTTCACGTGCTGCAAAACCTGATTAGATGTTATAATAACCATTTGCTGATTATAGCGAGAAACAGAGACTACAAAAAAATTAATCTACCTCAAGTTACGCAACTAGTTAAGATTGTTGTATGACTAGTTTTTCCATAGCTTCTACAAATATGTTTCCCTTCGCTCAGGAGCAAACATGCAACTCGAGTTTCTATTAATTCGCCTCATCACGCTAAAGCTTGTAGCATTCAATCTGATAGTGTTAATAGTGTTAGGTCGATATGACAAGTTTAACGTCCTATACTATCTTTACACAAAGGTATGTTGGTCATAATATACACGCTAAAATGCAAACGCTTTATCCACTGTCAAGACTGTGCAGTCAATTGCATCCATTGCCGAATAGCCCACTTCTTGGGTGATCTTTAAACATATGATTAAAATAAAGTTGTCCTGCAGTCACATGACTTTCTTTACTAATTATCTTCCTTTATATAGCTTCTGCATAGTGTTCTTAATATATATGCACACTATCTTTGCTGTTGTAATTCAGTTTCAATATTCGTTTCGTTGTTGGTATAAGAACAGTGCAAAAAAAAAAAAAAAAAAAAAAAAAAAAAAAACCGAATCGACGGCGAATGTTTAAAAGAGAGCAGTTACATACTGGGCCTAAATTTCCATATCCTTTGAATCATCCAGCGAAACAAATGATAAGAATTATCAAATAATAGACAATTCGAACCAAAACTGATATCCGAGAAATGGCTGAAGCCAGAGAAATCTTATTTAGACTAAATTATGTATTTTAAACATATCTACAGGTTTTGTGTGGAGCGTTTTTATTTATATCTGGACGTTTATCAGTTATGCGAATACCTAAATGCCTGTCTAATTAAGAAAACTTCATAAGCAATTCCTGGAAAGTTCAAGATAGTAAGATTAATAATCTAATAAAGAAATGATAGAGGAATCGATAAATAATTAATGTCCATGAGTTAAAATCAATGCAAAATATAAGACGCGAGAGTTCAAATTTTGTCATTGAAGATGTCATTAACTATAGCATTTAAGAATCGCAATTAGTCAGTATAGCTAAGGCAAGTAGGCCTATCTGTAACTCAGGACATTCACAAGCCATACAGCCTATTCTAAAAAATTACAAAGGCTCAAGGAATTCTTTTAATTTAGTGTTTGATAAGCGAATCAGAAGCTTTATATGTGTAAACTAATGAGAAAATAAGTGTGTATTTATAAAATATGTGTCTTTTATTTCGTGTTTTACAATTGTGCCCTTACTGTGAGTGGATTAAGGCAAACTGCGCCCAGGTTATACATATTGTCGGTCGCTGATCCGCCTAGCGTTTTTGCGACTCACGACAACTTACACTTAGTTATTACATGAAAATTTATTTTAAATCCTCGAAGTTTTGTTACGTCAGAAGAGAGCAGATCAATAATTGCAGTTTCTTAGATTCAAACTATTTCATTTTAATCGTCTAACAATCGACAATACACTTCAAACAGATTATGTATTAGCCTGTATTACAAGCATCATCCAATGTAACCGGTGTTGTCTACTCCCACACTTCCCACGCATACCCTGTGGAATATATCCCGTAGTTCACAAGCAGCCGGTAAAAGAAGAGTTATCAAAGAAAGAGTTTGGAGACGGCATCAAAAGGGTTAGAGAGGTTACTTTCTTTGTAACTTAAATATATCATACTTGAACCAAAATCGTTTGAGCCGTTCCTGAGAAAATAAATTTCCAAGTAAGCTTAGTCTGGAGCAGGGGATTTATTGAAAACCTCTTTTAATACGTATCGAGTTCCCGTTTTCGAGTATAATGTTATTTATAGGCACGCCCATGCAAGACCAGATACACAAAAGCACCGTTTTTTTTAACATACTTTTTGGGTTCAAGAAGTCCAAAACGTACTTAGGCTGACAATACCTACTTTCAATACCTTAGTTCACACCACTCTGCTAAAGTTATAATCTTTATAATGTTTTCCTAAAATGCTTACTAGATACTATTACGCAGGAGACAAAATTTTGCGAACCTCAAATATGACTACGCATTAAGTCATGTTCGGTACACTAAATGTCTAATAAATCAAGGTGCTAAAACGTTATTAAGGTCATAATAAATCACACTAGCTCTGTGGGAAGATTGTCATTGAAAGATCTATCATAAAATGTCACTTCCATTTACATGGTCCTAATTATTATTCATTGCTTGTGCTATGTAACTGAAAATACCTGATTTTCAATGTCATATACACACGTTTTCAGCATGTAGTTATTGTATGGATTGCCGTCCAGTTGTACGTGCTAAACAACCTTTAACTTTTTTAATATTCGAGAAGTAACCGGTAGGCTACTTAAGAGAACCAGTAAGTGTATCCGTCTAGAAGCAGTGTAACTAGGAGTAATGAACTGTTTTCTTATATCTATACAATCCTGCCTACATGCAAACCTTAACAAATAGTGATTAAGAACGTCAACAGCACAACAAATCGTCAAATTTATTAATTTAGTTGACGGCAAAAGCCGTAATTAGCTCAATTAATTTTTGATCGAAAGGAATTCTAATTTACCTACATAGATGAGGTCTTTACTATCTCAAATGATAAAGGAACTACAGAATCGAATGCGCGATCTACTGCTCGTATGGCCATGTGTCGTACAAATATGAAACAGTTCAAGAAGAGCAACGGCATTTTTAATTTGTGATGCGGAGAAAAGAAAGCAAAACTACGGAATTAATGGAAGTAATTGATACGCATGCCAGAAAATATTTCTCTCAGAGTTATTTTTCCCCTCTTTCCCTCTGTTACGCAGAAGCAGGTGCGGAGAATTGGAAACATGGGGTGGAGGTATTTCATTCAGCTCATGAATCTCACGAGAGCCCAATACATATTTTAACCAAACTTCAAACGCGAGTTCATCAACAACAAAACTTATACTTCCATCGTTCTTCGGAAGTGTTTAATTGCAGCTAATTCAGCCAGCATTTTGTGTTGCTAAAGTGCCTCTTGGGAAGGAAACGAGGAAGAAATAAAAACTGGAGCAACACAGGCGGCTATCCAATAGAGAAGATAAACAGGAACTGTCACTGAAAAGTCTCAGATTCGAAAATCCTTTATTTTCAAGTCTATTGTGTAATGTAAGGAATTCTCTGACGAGGGCCGGGAATCATTTATTCCCTTGTTACTTTTCTTTCCCACGAAATTAGATTATTCCATGATGGAAAAATAATTTTTCTCACCCGCTTTTTTTTTTCTTTTAAGGGAGAAAGACTTTTTTTTTTAACTTTTGGACAACCAATATTACCTATGTCATAAATGTTTTAATTATCTCTACCACGTAATCGTGGTAGCAGTAGCTACTCTATCAATGTTCATATTGAAACAAAGCGACCTCTTGGGAAAGAGTGTGTTTAGAAGCCTGCGAGTAAATCGCCCGACGTTTTAAAAAACAAATAACTCAGAAGTGGATCTCTTTCATTTTTTACAAAAGTATGAATGTCTGGTCATATTTAAAGCATAGCTAGTGTTCAATTATCTCCACATCTGTTGTTAACAGTTTTTGACATCACATACATTGGATATAGTTTCATTAAAGTTTCCACAATTCTTTAAATGTAGAAATATGGAAATTAATTTTGTTCTATAAACATTAGTTCAAACAATTTTTACTTCAGGATAGAGAAAACGTTTGAAAATTAAAAATCCTTTGTCAAAGCTCTATTAACAGCAACCCACACAATTTTGCTTAAAGCAAGCATCATTTCATTAGAGATCGGTCTGGGTAGTTTAGTCGGTTAGGAGCTGGCTCCTAATACCAAGGTTACAGGTTCAAATTCAGTCCAAATCTTTTTTTTTTTTTTTTTTTTTTTTTTAAATAGATTTAAAAGCGGCAGCTCCATCTCAGTAAATTTACTAAAAGGTCTCCTGCAGAACAGAATTCCGGTACGCCTGCACCGGTAATATAACCGTAATAAATGACAGCCACGTTAAGGAATAAAGTAGCGTGAGGAAGGAAGCGCCAGGTCAAAGCCTACGTTCGATTCCCTGTACCGGCGTGGGGTTCTCTACCGCTTGAAGATCTGTACTGGAATACCCTGCCCCTCGGAGGAGCTACTTGAGTGAAAGGTAACGGCCAGGTTGCCAAGACCACATTCACCGACTGGGTGAGACGCGGCGTTAACAACGTCCCATGCTCCAATATTGCTACGCCATAGTATTTAGTTTTTAGTTTAAAGGCAAGCATGAAGAGGTTAATTACCTTTGATTTATTTCCAAACAATTTGCTTCTCCGGTCACACACACACACACACACACACACACACACACACATATATATATATATATATATATATATATATATATATATATATATATATATGAGGGCGTAGTAAGACAAACGGTTTATTTCGGATTTAAGGGTATTAAAATATTGTACTACATTTCACTACCCAAACTCATTAAGCTTACAACCATTTGTTTGTATATTAGGGAAGAGGTACGTGGCGTCATTTCGAGGACTGCCGAATTTTCTGAAAAAGGTAAAGTGAGTTATACAGGAGCTATGAAAGAAAACACCGGAGGAAGATTAATATTTACCAGAACGAAAACTGCATCATTAGTGTAGCACAGTGTACATTTTTTCCCACTACTTACATACTAATGCTAACCTACCTATTGGTACTTCATATATTTTGTCACTACTTATTTTATCGTTATAATTAATGATTCTGACAAGCTAATTTGACGGTACATACTCTTACATACTTCTAAGAACCAAACCAATGCTGGACATAATTTGCATCCTCCTCTATTTAACTTTGTAATTTTAAGTTCAAAATACTCTATGCTTGCTAATACAGTTAGCAATTCACATTGAATATTTTAATCTTTATCTCCGAATGAAAGTCTGATGAGAAGAGAAGATCTAAGAATAAATAGAATATCCTATAGCTGAGAACAATAGTTGAGGATCTACTCTGACGTTTTAGTTAGAAAAACCAAAGCAAGATTCTAACAAAGTGCCGGCATCTGTAGTGTAGGCAGCTTTCAAACTGCACTTCAGTGACGAGTAGAAACGCTGCCCAGAGTATCAGCATATGCTGTATGTAATTTGCAGGATTTCATGTCGTGACAGGGCAGTTATATGCTGATTTGAAACATACCATTAGAAGATTTATTGGCTTAATGCACATTTGCGAAGGAGTTTATGCGGTAAATTCAGAAGGATTTAGCCATCTGAAGTAGCACTGTTATTAACCGCCGTGTGTATATCATTATTCCAAAAAAATCTTGCGTATTAAATAACATGAAGTTTTATCCCAAATCCAATGGGTTTTATTTGGATAAAAAAGAAATTAAAACACCGGTAAATCAGTAATCACCTTTCTTCAAAAATAAGGAACAAATTGTAGCGTAAAGGCAACAAAGAAAATACAAAGATTTTAGGTGAGCTCTAAAAGTTGTAGTTTGTAGCTGATATAAAGAATGTTCGTAACGATGGCTAACATATACGTTACACTCACATGACGGCAATTTATGCTCCAATACTAAATTTAGAGAGCTTTTTTATATAGTACCCGTTAATTAACATTAAAAATGAGTGATGCCATGAACAATTATTTGAAATAAATTCTTTTAAAGAGATCGACACTTTTTTCGTAGAATGTTTTGTCCATCACCTGTGGTTAACCAATCAGTTGTACATAATTATGTACAAAATACCTTCGGAATGAAGAGAACTTCATAGGCTTTTCCTAGAATTGTCTAACTATTAATTTCATGTGTGATGGTCTAGTTGGCCACAACATGAGTGCACTTGGAGAAGGGGCTACTGTTTTGTTGACGATGTACAACGTCATCTACACTAGCGATTAGAAGGTAGTAAGAACAAAGTCGGATAGTAACAATGTACAATAATACTGAAACAGCCTCACTAGAAAATATATCTGGGAACTGCGAATGTCTGTAATTTCGACGCTTCGCCCACTCGTTTAGAAACGGTTTAGTTCTTTTTTTCGCCGACTGTACGCATACCATAGCGACTAATAAACAGTTGTGTTGTAATCAAAGTCATTAGAACAACTTTTGAGTACATTCACAAAGTAGAACAAATTACCATAAAGGATAGCAGGAATGAAGGGGATTGCTCTTGAAAATCTTGGTGTCGGAACTTTGGTAGATGATTTTACTAAATACTAGTTCTCTATTTTCGGAGATTTTAATCTGCGGTTATGCTGTTCACATAGCAGCTACATTCTTCTGTTATGCAAGTGGGATGAGGAAATGGTTTAAATAAAATTGCTGAAGTAAGAATACTATGAGCAAACCAAAAATATATTTTCGGAGTACCACGTGGAACACGGAAGTGGGAGTATTCGCTAAAGTTCCAGACAGATTCGCTGGAAATAAACAAATAAATGTGTAAGAGCGAGAGAAAGATAAATGAGTGATTATTCGCGCACATGCGGAGCCGGACATGGATCGTGCCCGATAAAACCGCAGGGTGACCGCGAGGGAGCGCACTGGCACCTGACAGAGCCGCAGATCTGGCCGCATGTGAGATCCTGACAGATGCGTTACACGCTCACAAAACCGCCACCTTCCTTCCCAGATTTTCGTCCGCGTGGGACATCCCCACGTTTCCCTCCAATTCCAATCATCTGCTTATTTCTTAATTCTATAACTGAACTAAAGTAATTTGTATTTAATACGCGTTAAAATTTTGACTGCTTTTCAATAGTTCCAGTTTTTCAAACTTGGCGATATGTACCCAACTATTCTTCTCATATAATGTTATACCTCTAGAACCTAAAGCACCCTTTATGTAACTTCTAACAAAGAAAATATTAATTCCGCTTGTACAAAAAACAGCGCTTAATTGAAAAACAGTACCTTCTGTATTCACTTCTGTTGCATTTCAATTAATATGTATCAAGTAAGTTTAGTTTGCGCTTTTAGATTCAGTGAAGTTATGTAATTACCGAAATAATCCTTTCTCCTCTTTTTACCCTTTCTATCACATATAGAGTAGGTAAAAGTATTGCATTGCGCCCCAAAAGTCACTACGACTCCTGAATTCGAAAAGAAAAAAAAAATAGAAAGGTTCGAGTGAGTGTATGTGAACTGTATAATTTTAAAAACGAAGACAGTTGAATACGAAACTTTCAAGAAGTTTTTCAAGATAATGCCTCCTCGCTACCCTTATATAAAACATTTTTCGAAAAACTTGATTTTCTAAAAAATGACTAAGGATTTTAATTAAAATATCATAAGATTAATCTGAAGTACAGAGAATAACAAGCTGTTTAGCTTGTTAAAGCATATGCAGAGAGAGTAATAGTAAAACTAACACATTACGTTTCAGATATAAGAGCCTTTTAACATGTATGCTAATAATGTCAGGTTTATTTAAGAAACAAGTGTTGTCACTCGTTGAACTGTTGGTTTTATTCGTTTCTGTCACATTCGTGTACACACATCCAGACTTCGTGAACGTATGGACTGCTTCTGCATAAATGGTTCTTACTTATGTGTATTAAGTGTGCTGCATATGAATATTTTAAAACATACAGGTCGTTCGCGGTAAGGGTGAGTTACCTGGATAAGTTTTTTCCGGGTTTTTCCCTTATCCTGATAGACGAATCTCGGGTAACTCTAAGCTCCATGGACCCCAGACTCATTTGAGCATCATTTCACCAGCATCATTTCCGATATGACTTAACGTTGGAGGACGTAAATTACAACAACAACAACAAAAAAAGTGGTCGTTCGAATTACAATGTGAAGTTTTACAGCTCAATGCCAATGCTCACATAAAATGTGTGTCCTAATATAAAACATTTGCAGTTGAGGCGTGAGGTGATTGTTGGACCATAGTAGAATGCATAAGTTCCTCAACATGATAAGAATTACACTAATCGGGATAAAGATGTATTTCATTCGCCTTTACGACGAATCTTTGAACGTTCGGTAAAAACATATAAAGCAACTCTGCTTTAATTTTCGATGTGAAGCTGGAGGGAAATTAATGCTAAAATTAGTATTTTGCTGTATAAAAACAACTAAACCGAGAGAAATATAATATATAAAAGTCACAACAATTCAAATAAATTAGGGAATTAATAATCTATTTCGCTCAGCTATAAAGGAAGCGATATACAGTATTAGTAAATTCATCAATAGTGGATGGCGTTCGTATTGAATCAAGGCTTTAGAGTGGACAAGTGAACAAAAATAATTATTAGGTGATCACTTCAAACATTTGAAATATAAGGCGTTTTGATACAGCCTACTATAAAGATGTTATGCACTAATAAACACTTTGTATTTAATGCAGGGAACATACACAACGTATCAAAGAGCATTGTACTTCACTTCTAAACTCTATTAAATACCGTGTGAAGTGAGCGAAAATATATCTAGAAATTATAAATGTCCTTGCAGATGGTTTTCGGACTGCCTTAACTTACTCCTCAGCTATCATGCAGCAGCTTATTCTCTGAATCAGAAGGTTAAATATTAAAAACATGTGAGCCATATTATACCTCTTTTTTCATTACATACGTTAACAGTGTGATATAGCCATTTCTCTTTGTTCTTACTGCCTACGTTGCACCCCATCGAGTGAGACCTCTGACTGGTCGGATGATGTACTCCTCACGACACTTCCATCAGTGAACTCTACCCCCTAGAGACAGAAATATTAGCGGACCTAACTGCAGCATTTGTCACGGACACGGAATTCCTCAGTGGTTCAAGCCATCATGATGTGTGTTCACGTTTCCAGCACAAAAGCCACAATTTGCTAATCCCCTGGAGTGCATGGCCTCTTGTATTACAGGTGACAAGTAGCTATTAACCGTACGATTGTAACTTTGAGCATCCACGAAATTGGGTTTGAAATAAAATCGCCACTTTAGAGCCTTAACTGCAGAGGGCCCTTTGATTGGACCGGACAGAAAGGGAGGTGAAGGGCGGAGGGAAAAAGACGAATGCAATTAATGGGTCCAGACTCGTTGTTAATGAACCAATTTCCAGCTCCTCGGCACTCTTTAAATTTAAAATGGCATTTCGGCGTTTTAGCAGCAGCTGGCGGGGAGCCTTGCTATTAGCAAGTAGCCGGTCAGCTTCCTTTGAGCACCCCTCTAATTCCGATCTACCTGCAGTCGAAACTTCAAAAGACTTGGCCATCAGTCAATCTGTCAACGGGCACAGCGCCCCGAGGTGGATAGCAGCCGATGTGCCCCGGCTGTTCAAGATCTTCGGGCCTATAGCGTTCCAGTTTGGCATTTTAGCACCAGGGTTGGAAGATGTAATAAAGGTAACAATTCATTGCATGAAAGTTATCGAAAAACTATTTACAACCACATTTGCCTTCAAATGCGGGCGAATTGAATTAATGATTGATACATGACAGAGTTTTCTTCTATATGAAGTAAAAACAATGTTTATAATTACAAAGGAAATTAGTCAATGTGCAGACAGTTTTAGTAGGCGTTGTTCGCGGTGACGCCACATCATTGCCGCAATGTTTGTCTTAGAATACATTTGCATTTCAGGTCGAAGGAAGCTTTTGCAATATTAACAACAATGCACTTTCTTTCACAAAAAAAAAAAAATTGCATTTTACCTTTATGAACAATCATATTGTCGGTACGAACTGATGCTCAATATTTTGAAATCTGCTGAGACCTGAATATGGGCTTTAATGCTTAATCTCTTTATTCTTTATGCTATATCTTTATTGTTCTGCGATGTACATTTACAAATTGTCCGCAAAATATTTTAAATGCTCAATACGCCACTATGCTTGTCTATTGTTCAGTAATGTTTTTCAAATTGAATGTCCTGTATATCAGTTAAGATCTAAACAATAATTCATACGCTCCTGCTTATGCAGTGATTATATTTAGTATAGACAAACATTTCATGCATTCCTCGGAATTTTCTATACTGTATGAAACTAATTTAACTTAATTCACATACTACTACATACGTAAATATTTAACCGCTGTATACAGGCAATGAGTATAGTTTATTCATTTGGTCCAGCCGTAGTCTTTCGTGCAGCAGTTTGGTCTTTGTTTTTATTGCTTGTGCTATATAGGTTACTGGATGTAGCATCCTGTACGCAGCCGGTTTCGCGACTTGCGGGCCGCCGGCAATACTGTCTGATGTGTCGCGGTGCGGGTGACAGGGAGTCCGTAGTAATTATTTCTAACATATATAATATAACCACTTAAAAGGAAAAGTAAACTTCTCAAGTATTTTAGACAAGGTGATGTTGGAACTTCCTTCACAAAATAACCGTACTTCAGTTCCGGAAAGCCTAAAGAGAGTGTAGTTTCAGGATCTTTCAGCAGGACACTAAGACGGCACATACTTCTCATTACAGGAAATTCATGGCGTGTTTCAGGGTTATTACTAACAATATAAGGCCCCTCGTTCCCCCGATGTACCCCCTGAGACTTCAATCTCTGGAGGTCATTAAAAGAGAAAGTGTACAAAACCACCAGTCCACATACTTTAGACGAACTTATATGCTTGAACAACAAAGGAAAGCACCCTGTACTTTGGAAGTTGTTAAATTTGTAAACCACCACGGCGTTCACCTGTGCTACTAGGGAGAAACACCAGAAACTCCTAGCCTGATGGTTGGAATAAGATTTTAATCATAATCTCCCCCTCCCAAATAAAACCTTTAACTTTCTCGTCTCACCTGGTTTAAGACACAACATGAATTTCTCACTCTGCAAGCGCGGAGTTTGTAAGCCAATGTGAATACCTTCTCTTTGTTCAAGAAAAATGTTTTCTATCAACGGGAAAAAGAGGATATGTTGGCAATTTATTCTGGTGGGTTCCATACAAAATTTTATTTATTTAAATACTTAGCTGTAGCAGGAAGAATTGTAGTTAGAATCATATATCAAGCTTCATAAAAGAAACGCGCTTATTTATTTATTTATTTTTACATTAAATGTAAATAAATAAATAAATGTACGGAATTTTTCATCATACTTATTCAATTACAAGAGGAATGGTTAAATCATTTTTCATTATTTGTCTTTGTTAAATACAATGTCTCCAATATAAATATTGGCATCTTTTGGAAAATGGACTTTGAATCTGTAAAAAACTTAGGTTACGTTCCAAGATGTTCCACGTTCAAATCTCGGTCAGTATTCCTAATGTGTTTTGTTCCCAACATTTCTCTTTATCTTGAAAAGATGAATGTCGGGCAATTTTAAGCTCTATTAGATCCTGCAGTCATATGAGCATTATTCCACTCATTTCATTTATTCAATATCCGATATGAACTATCTGATTAAGGACGTGTGCAAGTGTGTGTGCGTGCGTGCGTACGTCTACGTGATTGTGGTGTCGAGTCCTGCAGACGGTAAAAATGTATTACAGTCCTAATGTGTGTACTGCGTTAGGTTTCCAACCCACCTAATTTATCAAATGTTGTGTCTTGGTTTCTATTTACTGCTCAATTACCCATATACAACTGTTTTCACACTCATATCCTGAGAAAACAAACCCTAGATTTTTTAATCGTGAGTTACAAGCAATTGTAAAATTGCGTTTATATCTACCATCACGATGACCGATTATTTTTTCAGGTATTTTCTCGGCATCACAGTGAAGCAATTCCGAAGTTACGGAAGAGGCGCGACCTACACCTTTTGGCTCTCATGAAACACTCAGCTGATGTGTCTAGCGCTGAGCTTGCTCCACAAGAAGCCGATTCATTGAGAGTAACGTAAGGGACAAGTGGGTGGGTGGTCGTTCGGGAATCTGGCTGCTCGCCAGGATCATCTGTCTGTCTCAAGGTTCCGTATACACCACAATGAGCCTTCTATCTTCCTGCAGCCTGCGCGCATCACGGCACATCAAAAGAGATCTTTGCCATCGTTACTAACACCTTCATACATGCAGCAAATGCTTGTAAAAGCAATCATTTTTCCAGCTTCTTGTCTCAAACCAGTTAGCTTCATTTAACACTAGTTTTCTCATTTTTGAGTAACGGCGTAGATTATTTAGATGTATTTTCCAGAAGCTTTATAGTTTGCTCATAATTTATTTGAAAGTATGACCTTTCCTCTTAAATGAACTGTATTCATATCCATGCACATCTTTAAGCACAATATTTATAATTACTTACAAATTAACTTTTAGGATAACTCAGCTACTTTAAACAATTCTTCATATACCTTCTGTTCATATTTTATCATCAATCTTGCTAAGACAATTTGCTATGGAACCAGATCACAGAAGTCCATCGACAAACAATGGGTTACATGTCTGTAAATCAAAACTACTGTGAAGGAAAAGAACGACTTTTGATCTCCTTCATTAAGTTGGAGAATGGCTATCTATTATTTTCGCAGAAGGGCTTGAAAGTAAGAGATGGAGCTTTCATGTAAGCATATTTTTTATATTGCAACAAGGGAACGGCCATCCTAAAAACATCAGTATGTAAAGTGGTCCTGTGTCTAGCAGGGAGTTCTACAAAAATGTATAATGGAAACATTTAAGCGTCAGTCTAAGTTTGTATGGAACATAAATATTATAAAATATTAGCAAAATTTATTTGTGACTGATAGGAGTAGCTTCTTTTCAAACAGTTTATTTTGACTGACGGACAGATTTGAAACTACATTTGGTTCTTCTTGAATTTAATTGGGCTTTACCAATAAAAGTGATTGAGCATCGATACATGTTTATAACTGTAATGTGCTCGCACTAGCTCGGTTTTATAGCATAATATCATAGAAAATATAAAATTGTCTTCAAAATAAGTTATCACAGCAAAACAAACTAGATGCTGACTGATAATGCTAGAAAGGTATACCAGAGATTTGTGATTTTCAGAGATGTGACCTACTAAAATAATGCTTTAATACTTGAGTGAAATGCAAACTTCTCTGCAGTATGAATGACATGGACAGCCATTCAGTACCTACCTTGGAAGAATGCCCTCTAATTTATATTTGGTTCAATTTAAGGAGAGATGAAATTAAAATAGTGTATTTGTAATTTACTATTATTTTGTTGAGACTAGAGTACATTGTGTAAAATATATTAATATGACATATCTATGCTGAGAAATTCAGAGACCTTGAAACATATTTTATCCAACGATATTAACCAGGGTTAATAAATGGTTCAAACTATTGTTAAAATAGAGTCTGTAATTCAAGATATAAAGGAAACTTTCCGTAACGATTGCAAGTACAAGGGAGTTTTGGCCACAAGAAGACTGACGGTACCCTCCTCCCCCAACCCCTGGATCAGGGGCGATGTTAAGCCAAGGCGAGGTGAGGTGGCTAACATACGAGCAGTAATTGCAGGGACCTTCTTCGCCAGCAAAACAAGGCTCGCTGGTGCTGCCGCTGCTATTCCGGTGGCTTACCGGCGAGGGAGAACCACAAAACCGCAAATAGCCGCCGGGTTTCCATATGTGAAACTACATCATCCGTTTTCCCTCCTAATCTGCCAGATATCGCCCGGTCTCCCTCTCGCTCGCACACAGCGCCACGTCACACCAACACCCCCTCCCCGCGCGCACCGCGACGCCTGACAGCATTTATAATCCGCTTGTTTCACGCGGCCCGATATTTCACTTCGCTCCACTGGGGATATAAATTGAACGATTCACTGGCCTTGTTTTCTAGTTCAAGTGTTAACAGATTTCTCACAGAACTTTCGTTTTACTCTTTTTAGCTCTTCTTACTCAACAAAAAAGTTCTACCCACTATTGGGTAAGCAACAATCGATGCGTGAACACACTTCTTCCTGACTTCATTCACAAAGAACGTGTCGTTTGGTCAAACAGAAATTGTCACGGATTCAGAATACCACATACAATGCACAATTTCCCCAATTCTACGTGATATACTCCGTATTCAATGAACCACTCATAAATTAGTACATGTGGCATACCTTTTCATTATCTCTGAAACCATGTTGGATCCTGCTAAGAAATATCAACTCCAAGAATGCATGAAATAAGCACTTGAAATTAGTTATCTATATGAGGCAATTTCACTTACAATAATTAGTTACCAAACTAGAAGACGCAGGTTCATCCACGTTTGATTAAAAGCTGCTTTGAATGATACATAATACCCAAATAATTGAAAGAAACAGTGTCTCACTTCAAATTCCCTGCAGTTCCTTAATATAACTTATCATAAATTTACATGCTAACAAGTGGAATTGAATCTAAGTTAGCCATTAAATTAAGAACAATTGAAGCATTTGGTGCACTCGAAGGAGATGCAATCGAATTGCTTAAGGAACAGAAAAAAAAAAAATACTGTCCCAAGTAGAAGAACGCTTAAGTAAAGTTCATTACTGTCTAACGCGTTGTTTGACAGTAATGAGCCATGGCTTGAGCCATCACTTGCCAGGATTGTAATGGCTCAAGCACCCGAGGAACTGTCCAAAAATCATTTAGAGGAAACTGACATTTGATATTCAATCTCTAATTAAAAATTATTAAAAATATACCCGCACATCCTTGAACGAATAAGAGAAGGGTAATACGCGACGGATGAAACGTGAATATCCGAATTAAGTTCCAAGATTAGGTGGTTCATCCTCATATTAGATAACTGCCGAGCAGTTGAAAGTCTTATTTCTAATCGGTATCAATGCGTATTCTTAAGAACAGAAATATTACGATACCTTTCGATTGCCCACCCATAAACAAATCTATGTAACTGTTTTTGTCCTTGGGGATGAAAGCAGTGCTTACCCGATACTTGAGAGAGGTAGCACAGGAGGGGTATCGAATCCCAGGCGGAGAGATGGAATTCCCTGGCTTGCCATTGTCACAGGCATCTCATTACGTCCCGGAGAGAAACGACGTTGAATTTTTCAGGTCCGCTTGCGTTGTTTTGTTATGATCACCGCTGCACTGTCCAAAACGCTGAAACCTAAGCCGGCAAGATGGGAACCTCCTGGGAGCACCATGTATGCCGCAATTGTTGCCTGCTACGGCATGTTTAATACTTAAACACAGGATCCCGTGGGAGAGCAGGCGCGCTATCGATTGCATTGATTGATATTTGTATAAATTGGGAAACAGTTGAATGCGAGGCCCCTTACATATGGAATTGAGCGAATGCTGCGATCTCTGGCTGCTCGCATTTAAATTCCTTTTGAACTGAAAACCACAGCGAGAGGTTCGTTTGAACACCGTCTGTACCGATATACACGAGGGGATTCAACTGATTCCAGCTACACAGTCACCGGTTTTGTGGAAACTCTTGCTCTATGTTTAAATATTTATTTGAACCAAACTGATGGCATATCCACAATTCATCAGCGCCAAACACGATTCAAACAAACCTTTTTATTTAAACTACTGAAACCGTTGTGGAAAGGGTTGAGGTAGGAAAAAAACGTACAATTTTACTTTTCTTTTGAACCTCTGTGATTGAAAAACATGCTTACAGGTTTTTTTGTAAATTAAACAGCGTGGATTTGTTACTAATTCAGCTGTACTTTGTGACAGGCTCCGTTCTTGGCCCTCGGGGAATACGAGTGCATATTTGTGGATATTGACTGATCAACCAGGCATTGTTATGAAAGGGGAATCGGTAACGATATTGGCAGGCAAGGATACGGCCCAATTTGGTTGAGGGACGTCAAAACGCTTGCTTGGTGTTTGACCTTTTCTGTGGGTTTTCATGCTTTACTTCGGCGTGTCGATATAGTAATCCGCTTCTATCAATATAATACTTTCCGCTCTTTCACTGGGGCGAATATTTTTCCCCTTATTATCTGAAGCGCATACAGTTTTCCACTTGATGTAAAAGGTAACCAAGAACGTAATTACTTTAATTCTGAGATAATTCCTATTTTCATTCGGTCTATTTAACACTTCTAGTTACAAAATAACGCAGATATATTGTGGCTCGTATGAACACAATTTACATTGCTTTGAAACGGTTGCTATAGATACGAGTAATTAGAGCGTATTTCCAGAATGATGTTTGCAAATCCTTCAACTTTAACATGTCAAATCATATTAGTTGTAGATGTGATAATTGGAGGTACAGTGACTTTTAAGTCATTCCCAGAGCAAAACCTGCCGCACCAAATATAACATGTCAAGTAACGACGCTTTGTGTTATATCAACAGCTACCGAAATTTACACTACTTTTCTACTTTAAACAAATATATGCGAAGTCTAAAATTCTGGAACTTTTTTCGTTTACCTCTGGTGAATCTCAGGTACAGAAAAGCACAATGCATTCTGCATTAAAACTGTGGTTAAGGTTACAGAAAGTAAACAAATACCACGTTGTATACACTCTTGCTTTGAAGCTGACTTAGATATAGTTAAAATGTGCATCTGCGGCCATAGTCTCATCTTTGTTATCCTTGTCTTTGACTTTATTACCATAATTTTAGAAGTTCTAAATTCTTCTACATTTCAGAAGCACTTCAATTCTATTTCAGGTGTGCTGGGAGTTTCGTCACATATAGGGCCAGGAAGGGCCTCATTACACGAAAACTTCAACATGGTTAGATAACTCTATGCTGTAAAACTAGAAAGAGAAGACGAGACGGGAAGGCATAGGTTCTCCTTTCAAACCCACGCGCAACCTTGATCCTCACAAAGAAGAGTAATTACACCTTACAATTTGGTGTTCCACGCAGATAAAAATTCGGCCAACTTAATCTTTGCTTATATTTTGTTTCAATTCATTAAGTTTTTCAAAATTTAAAGATATATGATGCCTAAATACGTACTGTTGATGTTGATCAATTCATTCATTTGCATAGTATGTAAATTGCAATTATTATGCGCATGTCCTTTATATCGCTTTATTATTACCAACAACGCTAAACAAAACTGTAACCCAGCCACCTAGTATTTCATTTATGCGCCACTTTTCCCTAGGTTTTAGTTACATATTCCCGCACAAAAACAAAGCGTAAATGCTTTTTCCCGCTGGAAATAGCATAAACTCGCCCTAATGTTTTCTCTAAATGCTTGCATAACCTCACAGGACAACATATTGATTAAAATATATAAATAAGGATTTTGCGAATAATGATTTAATAACGAATAAATGACAATAAATGAATGACAAACAAATAATACTATGATCAAATGATAACAGAATGTTTGAAACAACTGCGGTAATGAATAAATAACGATAATAAATAATGAATAAATAATGTAACTTTGCACAATGATACAACATATAATGCTTGCAAGAGAGGGACCTCGCGAATAAATAAAGTTAAATACACAAATAATGAAGGCAATAAATAATATATGCAGTAATCAACATACAAAAAAGCGACTGTGCAGCTGGAAACGTCACATTTAATGACAAATGAGGATCGTTTTTTCGCGTCGCGTGGGGAATACCGTCTGCCGTTTACTTTGTGCATAAACTTGGAGAGAAAAATTTCTGTAGGAAAACGAGCAAGAGTGGTGGTAATATCTATAGTATTAATGTCTCACGGATTTTCTGCATATCAAAGTTTGTAATAAATGCGTACTGTAATCCGTATTTAATAACACAAACACTTTAAAAACTGCAAACTGGTGCAGATCCTGAAATCAAATCACACCAGCTTTAATATGCAACGCTGTTGTTTCAATATTTAGAATATTACACTAATTAATATTATGAGCTTTCACTTGATGTGAAATATCAAAAGTCATTTTGAGACAAATTAGTTCATTAATAAAAAACTTCAATTACAAATATTTCTATTTGATCAGATTAATAACACTACATCAGAGATATATTTGCCCATAATGCGATTGCGGATAAAACAGAAACACTCTTATTGAAGTTTGCAGATGGAGACTTTTAAGTTAAATTTTAGGTACCGTTTGTTCTATGGACGTTTTCCCTAGGCAAGTGGACTGCGACTTTTTGAGACTGTGAGAAATGTTAAATAACTGAATGTTAAGCAAATCTACATTTGGAGAGAATAGGTAAGTTAACTGATGTCAGTGGAATAGTATCCAGACTGTTGAAGCGAAAAGCATTGAATTGTAGTTGTACATGAATTGTGTGAATACCATTCAACAATGGTAAACAGGTAAATATGCAAACGTAACCATTAAACTTCCAAGGCATAAATCTTCATAAATATGGAAAATGAAGGATATCTGGTGATACAGTATTATAGTTTCCTAAAGAAGGGAAATAAAGAAAAAAGAAAATCAACCTTTAGCACATCTTATCCTAAATAGTCTCAGGAAGTATTCTCACACCAAATTTTAGTAATGTTGTAGAACATGTATGCAGGGAACAGAAACTAACGCAATTCAGAATGTGTAATTTGCTTGAGATATTAGTATGTGAAATATTTTGAAAAATTCTCACACCGTTATATTTCCTTGTGATTTGTAGGTAAGCAAGCTCTTTCCTTTGAGATTGTGAAAGAGCTGATGTAAATCTGCCGATCGTTATTTTACAAGCGAAGTTTGGGATATATTTTTGATCTTTTGTTTTGTCCATTCCTTTCCGTATGTAAGTCATCGTTAGTAGGAATTCGAACAAGGATTTATCAATTCGGATTCAGATATATGTTTTAACACTTGCAAGATGGCTAACATAGGATGCACAGTATTAATTCTAGATATATTTGGAGGTATGGCGAATTAATTGTTGAGAACCAAAGTGACATTTTTATCATCTTGATAGTTTTGGTGAAATACCATCACAGGACAAAAGTATATGATGACGCTTTAAGATGTCAATGTGGCAGCAGCGATCTTAAAATAATAATTTATAATCACTAAGAGAAATCTGAAAAAAAAAAAAAAAAAACACCAATGACTCCGTTTAGTCGGTTTCCTCTACTCAAATACCGTTCATTCCAATCACTCCCTATGAATTAAAACATTTTTATTTGAGATTTTCTACACAAGAATTTTCACAAACTGATAAGGAAAACGACTGTTTCATGTAAAATGGTAACTGTAACTGGCATTATAAACTCTACAGCAGTTTGTTATCTCAACAGAGACAGTAGGGTATTAAATGCTTATAACTTTGAAAATCACATATATAAATATTAACATAAGGCGATTAAAATAAGAATGGAATTTCCAAACAAATGAAAAGGAGAAGTGGATCTAGTCAGTCACGCCGAGGACAGCCTCGACCGACTCCTAGACAGGTGAGACTCCCAACGTTTGGCTTGTTCAAATTACAAACGTCAATATCAACACAGCAATGTCTGAGAGCAATGTTAATTATTTCTGTTTTCCGGCACGCTGTCTTTAACAATTTGAGCAAATACTCGCTCCCCTTAAACATGCTGGGTCCTTGTCCTAAGAGTATACGCCGCATAACGACGGAGCACGTACTACCAGAGTTAACTGAATATGGGAGACGCTACAGTCTGGAACTTCACGACTTGGCTGGTGGCGGCGAAGATCGAAAACTTACCACCAATTTATGTTTCTGATACAACGAACTGAACCACACAAGTGAAAGAAATATTGTGACATCGTAGCTGAATGATCTGACAAGTGAAGTATTCCAGAAGTATGCATTCCACAAATGCAATTTAATTAACAAATACTATTCCTCAAATACACAGAAGTAACAACTGAGATCTCGCAGAGTTATCACATAAATGGATGATTTCCCAAGTGTTTGTTATTTTACGAGTTCATTATGAAGTGTAAATGATGTACCCTGAAAGCATGATATGACACGTGTAGTATGTCTACATCACTGTTCCAAGTGCATAATATTATCATATGTTTGGAGAAATAATTGAACTAAGTAATTGCACCAACAACTAGAGGAAAATATCTGCCACTAATCGCTAATCACGAAATAACGCTAAATATAAAAAGAAGACAATTTGCTTATGCAAGCACTTGCCTGCAAATGATACACCGTTAGAACTTTTTGATCACCAAATGCACTCGTCAGTGCAGTATGTATTTTGTTCCACCAAAGATTTCACGAGAATCCTGATAAACCACAAATGAAGTATACTGATTTTGACACCAAAAAGCGAAACAATAACATTAAGTTGACGTCTATTTTGAATAATCAATTCAAATCATACCGATATATTGGATTATAGTAATATGCATATTGCGAGCCAGGAATAACGGTTTCATGATTGCGTCCGCTTGCAATTCTGATTTAGACCTAATATTTACTGTCAGTCGTCGATTGTCCTGATGCACAGGACCATTTTCTTATTGGTACTTTGGAAGGCTTTATTGGAAGACTCCTGTCGTTTAAATATCATTATTGCACCTACCCACAGTTCAAAATAGTCTAAAATGGCGAACCTTCTGTGATCCTTTATTTCTGCGAAATCAGAAATTTACCAGCCATAATGTGTTTATGAAGTTAAAACACTCAAATTAATAGCAACCCCATACATTTTTGAAATCTACTTTCAGCATGCTACTTTGAAGATTGAGCACTTAAAATGCTACTCCGTACTTGAGAATGTACAGGATAATGAAAATAATCGATAATTAGCATGCCCAGTCGATAAGCTGAAGAGAATTTTCTCATCTCTTATTTTTATTTTATAACTTTACCTCTATGACTATCTGATAACAATAAAGCTGTTGTCTAAACCAAATTCTCGAGGGAAAAAAATTCTCAAAGCCTTACTGTGTGGTAACCACTGATTTTATTAATTTAATACTGTCAACAAAAGGTGCTTCTGTTTATGTTACGCTACTCACGATTACGGTTTGCCTATAAATGATTTCCAAATAAACCATCTGGAGTTGATAGATATACAAAATAACATTTACCTGTTTGTATCTCAAGCCCGTTGCTAATGAGCCCTCACTAAGGAAAACAACGTGAACGGGAGAGCTGCGGTAAAAATCTCGCCAGTACCGTCCTCTTACAGATTTATTTTTTTCCCACATTTTGCACGGTCCTCGTAACTGAAAAAGTTGGGGGAGGTACCAAAACTGACGCCGAACTTCCGAATGTACTTTTCCTGATCATCCGTGTTCACTGTACGTTGTGTCATATGTAATAAGAACAGCCGTTAAGTACTACAAAGGAATCGATGGAAAACGACGTAGAATGGCAAATTTTCAAGTATGTTTTGTTGCGCACGGTACTTCTGAGAATAATTAGGTCTTCCTAAAATATTATTAGAACATTTTTAACGACTTCAATTACAACATTTTTTTCTATAAACGGCTTTTATTGGAGAATGAAAATGAAGTGTGACATTTGGTAGTTATCTAAACTTTCTTTAGTTATGCTTTCTCGAATCTTTTAGCATAAATTTCATTATCAATATCAAACTTCAGGACAAAATACAGTACCTCCGCTACCCTCCACAGGTAACGGCAGGCAAAATACAATTTGTCAGCCGTTCTGCTGTAACGACCCGTATATCTTGATTCTAAGAAACAACACTATATTATTGTGTGAAAACAAAATATCATAAATATCTGGGCTATAATGTTTCTGAATTATTTTGTGTTTACTGAGCACTTTACTAGTATAAAATAAATCTGAAGTGTTGCACTTCTCTGCTGTTCTACAAACTATTATTTACAAATGCGTATATGTTTGCGTTCTTCATGTTAATCGAGATAAACGTCTTCATTGTATGTACGTGCAAGGAAATATGAGAATATGTGAAATGTGTAGTGTTTAACGCCCGCTTTTACTACATACGGCACCGCAGGCGGTGACACTGGTGATACATGAGATGAAGATGGAGCACCGCTGGAATGAGATGGCGGGGAAAACCGGAGATCCCGGAGAAAACCCGCCCCAGCGCCGTGTTGTCCACCACAAATCTCACTTTGCGGTCGCCTGGGATCGAACCCGGGCCGCCTTGGTGAGAGTCAAGCGGTCTAACTACTGAGCCACGGCGAGGCCAAATATGAGAATAGAGTAGGCAATAAGCGATAGTCAAATCTTCTATGGGCTGATAGCTTTGTGATGTCTAGGGAATAA
The DNA here is from genome assembly GCA_030765055.1 of Mantis religiosa. Lineage (NCBI taxonomy): Eukaryota > Metazoa > Arthropoda > Insecta > Mantodea > Mantidae > Mantis > Mantis religiosa. The sequence continues at coordinate 179,653,559 of CM060947.1, forward strand.
GCTTCTCTTTGCACGATCAAACGATTTAATAAAATAAAAGTCTTCCAAATGAGAAAAGTATGTCTTGGAAACTTCAAACAAACAACGAAAAGATATATCAGGAAATGGCGCACGCTCACACACATAGTATTTTATACACATATTTTGCGTGTTTTAACAATAAGGTCCTATGTCTTACAGTTCACTAGTTATGTAAATATAATGAGAAGGATGTCTAAGGACATTCCTAGTGAGTGCAAGATAGGTTTCATTTGTTATGAAGATTCCTAAAAATGTGATACTTTAAACAAAATCATTTAAGCCTTTTTTTGACAAAAATCAAAGTGTTCGAAATATATTTCTTGTAAAGGATAGTCTGGAGTGGAAGGTTTTTCCTGAAAATCTTGAGCTGCACCCTTGGAAGAAACTAAACATAACATCTAATAAGTGTAGTATTTAACTGATTTTTCGTTTTAGAGTTATGCTGCTCAAAACACACATCGACGCAGACATATACGTGGAACTTTTGTTCTAAAAACGCTTCTTTCTTTTTTTTTTTTAACTCAGTGGACCTAAAAAGTATACTTCCTCTGTAATTTCGTACGGAATTTTTTGGGTGGAATGAAATTCTTTCCTACCTATAATGAACATGGAAAATAAAGTATTAAGTATATGATTATTGAGTTTGCATTATAAATAAGAGCAACGCTAGACTAATTTAGAGATTTGAGGTGAAGTAAACTGATATTTAGATAAACCAGAAATGGAGTTGATGTTCTACCTAATTTAATTATGCCTTTGTATCAAACATTATGTCAGACACGATACCTAAACCTGCAATTGCCCTCTCTACCGGTCCCTGCGTCCGTTATTTTGGTCATTATGATGTTTTTACTAAGATTCCATATAAATAAAGTGGCTATTAACAGTATTTATTTCCCTTATGAAAATATTTGCTCACTGCTACACCAGATTAATTTTAATATTTTAATGCGACGGTATTCCCACTCGTTTACTATAGAAACATTCCAGTTATAAAACGGTAACTGCTGCTGTTAATAAACGCGGCGCTCTGCAGTCCCGAAGTGAACGGTAAACTCCAGAGAGCACCAACCAGTATTTACAGCGAAGTTGGCAACCTTGTTTATTCGACACGTTGATCGCATCTGGCTTTCTCACTGTTTACTTTACAGCTTCACAGTTTAAAACACATACGCCCTTGTCAACACCATATCTTTCAATATTTATTAAGAGTTTAACTTAACCTTTATTAATTAAAATAGACCTAAATTCGTACCTCTCGTTTTAATAACCCTTTTAGCTAGTTAGCGATGATGAACGAAAGGTACTGTTTGTTATATATGAGCGTCGGCGGCTTTAATTAGTTCGTAAAATAATTTTAGCGAAGTCTGTTGGAGGTGACTTTACGGAAGGGTGGATTTTTACCCTCTCAACTACTTAAACATAGTAAGCAGAGGAACTATTGCATTCAAACCTAAAATTCGATACGGAAATTTGACCGAAAATGCATACTTTAAGACTTGAATTCCAAAGCGCGCATTTTTAGAAAGACGTGTAGTTTATAGAAAAATATCTGTATGCAGATCTACGTGAACGACAAAACCCGAAAAACAAAATACGGTTACGCCAAACTTGGAAGATTTATAACAAACTCCACACCCCAAACTATCCTTGATCTGGATAAAACTTCGTAATTTTTTATTTTCTCAAAAGTGACGCTAACGACTTTGTTTTTTAACTTACGTCCTCCAACGTTAAGTCATATGAGACGATGAATGAATTGAGTGAAATTATGTTCATATGAGCCGAAGCATAGAGATTAGACTTAACCGACATTCATGTTTTAAGATAAACGAAAGCCCCCGAAAAAAAAGCTTAATAACCCTGATCGAGGCTCGAACTCGGGACCTCTTGAACGCGCAAGGCAGACACGGTACTATCTAGCTACAGAGGGGGCTAATGACTTTCATTAAATAGTGGATATTTAAGAATACGTATCGCAAACAAACTTATCTATGATTTTAAATTTTCTGGCAAATAGTCTCTGAAGTCCTCTTCGTTTTAAATGACCTTGTAAGACACATTAACCGTAATAAATACACAAAATGTTACTATACAAGTACCTTTTTTGGAGTTAATCATATACAAAATATTCTTGTTATGCTTAGGATATATACGTACATAATGATATATATATATATATATGTAATGATGTGAGACCTATGAACCATACCTGCTTTCAAGTACCTATAAAGGCCGACGTTCACTAGAAATGTGGCTGTCATTAAGGTTTCAATTCTGTTATTGGGCTATTGCAACATAAACGATAAATCAATCAACCAAGATACCATTTTGGAAGAATACAATAATTTACATTAATATCATGGAAAAAAATAATACCGGTTATTGTACTACGATTATGAGAGTAATCATGAACTTGAATTTTTTTACACTTAGTCGCAATTTACTATTTTTGATAGTTGTAATAATAATTAAAACAATAACCTGTTTTTCGGCACAGCAAAGAATCATTACCTGGAATGATGATTGTGCAATACAATTTTTATATAACAGAAACAAGAAACATTTTAATAACTTTTCTATTTAAATATATTTCCAACAGTTCCAGTCCGGAAATACATACTACGTTACAAATAACATGTCTACGCCATACATAAAAGCAGTATACTCTTGCTCCACTAATGAGTGTGACTCTTTCACCTCAAGTCGTGATCCTCCGTTCCGTTTCAAGAGTATTGGAACACCGAATACGTAACCTAAAATATCTCCAAAGGACATATGCGAAAAAATGAGGTGTGCCTTTTATCTTCCTGTCGACATAATAAACTGTTTCAATGCACCCTGTTTTGTAATCTGCCTTCGAGGATGACAAATACTCCTAATTTTTCCCCCTACCACCGAACTGTTTCCGAAATGTCGACACCGGCCAAGGAGGTGCAAGATTAACTACTAAACTGATTTCCTCCATTTAATTTTTACAACCCCTAAGATCTAGTAACAATACATCCAAATATTCACTGTGCACTTAACTCACCTACAGCACCATCATCGCAATAACAGCAGTTCACATGTGAAGCAACTGGCCATAACAACAGCTCAATAGCACAACAATATATGAAATTTTGTATTTATTCGAAGTTTCGTTGTTCTGCATGTAACCTACGTGGGGAGCCGATGGTATTAAGGTACAGACTTCTGAACAGCAGGTCTGAGGTTCAGGATCCTCCTGCAAATGAAGTCGTTTCAAGCTTTCCACAGTATTCATAGCTGGCAAATGCTGCGGAGGTATCTAAACCTCAAGCTTGGAACGTTGGAACAAAAATGTTTCCATGTTTAAGAGTGCTTAACGCCCATTCCTCACTGTAGGCGTCTGATGATATGCAAACTGAAATTACTCGGAAAGGAAACGTGACAGGCTTAAGTCTAGGATACTAACCTGGCATTTGCCAAGAAGGCAAATCTCGCAAAAACCAGGAGGTATTTAAACCGGAGCCTTTCCCCCACGAATACAAGCCTTAGCGGCCACTAAAACCTAGGTCATTATAATTCTTTCCCAAATTTCCTTTCGCAATTAGTTCATTTTATTTACCGCCGGTGTTAACGCCTGTGGTGCCGTATGCAGCAAGAGCGTGCATTGCTGCTCCATTTCGGGCAAATCGAGAATATTTGGATCCATTCCTCTGGCTACACCAGCATTAGAGAAAGCAATGAGTAGAGGATTCAGAGATTGGTGACTAATGGAAAACAGAAGTGCACAGTTGCAGGAATTAAGTTTGGGTTGGCGTCGAAAATGCGTCTCTTACTACCTGAGAGTCTGCTATGGGAGCCATCTCTTAATCTGTGCCGAAAATAGCCGGGAGACAATGCCAGAAGCCGACAGCAAAGTTTGTTATTTATTACGCCTTTAGACCATTATCCACATCTCGGCGACGGCGTGGCCCCTATATCGGGACGAAATATCGGTAGGCAATGCTGCATAGTTATATATTCTCAAGCAAGACAAAGTACAAAACACAGCATTAAGATATATCGTAACAAAAATAAGCTATTTTTTTTGTTATATTAATGTCTTAAGTTATAAATTTATATATGTTGTCTTTTGTATTATATGAGTACTCTTAAACTTGTAGCTCCTAAAAAATAAATGTGGTTAAAGAAGTGCTACAAATAATATTTAAAACTTTGATAAAATTCTCCAAAACTAACATTTAAGATAAAAGGCAGGAACATGAATTGAGGCTGAAGTTGAAAGATACTACTGCATACATTTTTCGAAAAAACAAGAACGCGAATTTTGGAGTGTAACTCTGAGTATTAGCTTAAGAGAACCAGAACCTAATTCCTTTAAAGAAAACTTAATGGAGGAGCAATCGTACCTGTCAAATACTGAACCATTACTCTGAAAGAAGTGCAAACAGAATCTTAAGACAGAAGAATTGAAGAATTGCTTGATGGAAATTTATTTGTGAATGAATTAATTTTTTATTTACAACTTCTACAAAAGTGCAAGAAAACATATTTTTAAAAATTCTGATGTTTATACGTCACTTTTCGCTACTTGTTCTTCTACAAAGTACTCTTACACAAGCCTGTGCTTCTACTATTTCGTGTTACCCGAGATATATTGTTCTATTATCCGCGTATTTCCTTGTAAGTACAATGAATACGGAGCACGGTAAGTTTAAGTGATAGTCAATCTTCTAAGAGTTGGTCGCTGCTTTTGAAATTCCGTTCTCCTTATATGACCAGGGGAGAGAGAGATAGATAGATAGATAGATAGAGAGAGAGAGAGAGAGAGAGAGAGAGAGAGAGAGAGAGAGAGAGAGAGAGAGAGAAAGGAGGGGAGAGCGAGAGAGGAAATAACGATTTCCGTTTGAGAAATGTATAAATATTGGAAAACCCAAACCAATAACCAGGAATAGTTCGAAAATGGTTAACTCCACAAAGAAAGAAAGAGAAAATGTATTTGATATAAACTATGTTCTTTAACGATATCTACATTTTTGAGCAGTAAAACAGTTATAGTTCACCACTTATACAAAAGTTATTCCGAATGAGGACTTCAGGGAAGATTACCAGAAAATTAAAAAAAAAAAAAAAAAAAAAAAAAAAAAATTATTTCTCGTGAAAATGTCTTAAATGGTATTGTGCATCAAAATTGGAGAACAAGTTTTAAGGAAGTATAAATGTTTGTTAAAATTTTCTATACAGATAATAAGCAAAGGATGGTGTCACGTCCTTTGAAGATGACATGATTTACAATAGTCAATATGTGAATGAGTAGTACCAAGTTGCTTAAGGTCAACATTTCATAATATTGGAAGTCCTCGACCAGGAACTTCATGATTTCCAATGTAAATTACTTACCATGCTTCAGCCATAAGTTGGAAAATTGACTTCACCTTACGAAGAAGCTGGTCACTGATTTACCTGTTTTCAACTTGAGATATTTCTGTGGTACTTCAATACTGAATTCAGAAGGTACAGTTCTAATCAGTTAGGACACCAGTATTTAAGGTTTCAAAATGCAATCAAGTATGGCGGCGTACACTAGTTTTCTGTCCTAATTTAAGCGCATTGAATTTTCTATAGAAACAAAGGTGATATCATATCCCTTATAAACTGTAAAATTCTATTTCAACTTTTAGCAGACTCCTAAATATATAAAATACTGTCTTCTACTCCTACGATCTTGTATCCAATGCTTTGAATAAAGAAATACATATTTCTTTCCTTCTTTCTACAACGCTGAACTTATTTAGAAAACAGAAATTATGTTGCGGGAAGATCAGTATATATTTTGAAATACAGGCACTTAATTTCAAAACAGAAACTAAAAACACAGAAGAAAGAAATATCAGCATTCATTTATATTAATAATGGAAATAGACGAATGAAAGCTGTGTTGGTTATAATTAGTAAATAATAACTGGAACATGTTTACGTAATCACCTTCTTTTATTTACGTTGAATCCTATGCACGGTTGATATGGATGATCCCTTATGATCCCTGCCCACCTCGGTAGCGTGGCGGTAGCATGTCTGCCTCACGTTCAAGAGGTCCCGAGTTCGAATCTCGGTCAGGGTGAGTTACCTGGATAAGGTTTTCTCCGGGTTTTCCCTTATCCTGAATGTCGGGTAACTCTTAAGCTCTATGGACCCTGGGCACATTTGAGCACCATTTCACCCATTCCATTCATCGTCCGATATGACTTAACGTTGGAGGACGTAAATTAAAATAAAAATCCCTTATGATCCCTTCTAAGTCAAGAAGTCTTACTGCATAACTACTTAAGAACTGGCATGTCTGATATTTTCTGTGAATACCAATATGTATTTTAAAATAATCATTCAATTGAGGCAATGATCTGAAGAAAGAGACGAGGAACTATGTTTAACGTCTAGTCTTAGAGGTAAGGTGTGTGTGTGATCTCGGAATCAACGTTTTCTGAATCTTGGGGAAACAATTTTCTTTTTCCGTACTGATAAAATTGCTGGAAAGTCCAAGAAATGAACTAGCGTATTCTGGCGCTCCTCAACTTGAAGAGCTACACTTGGAATGATACAGGTGGCATGCTTTAAGGTGACTGGGGGTAAAAAAAAAGGAAAAGTCGCCTAGTGTGTTGCGGCAAGGGAGAATTTGTCATGGCGGTGTTGACGGCTAAGATAAAGGGGGGAGGCACATTATTCCATAACGGAGGCGGCGGTGGCCGAGGGATGTCAGGGCAGTGTAATTACAGGTGCCTGCTAATTTTTGGGCGAAGCCCGGCTAATGTGTAGACTCCTGGAGGGCCTCGGCGAGAGCTCATCAGCGCTAGTAAAGATGGATGTTGCACAGGTCCATAAAACCTGGTCCGCCATCGCCGTCGTGGCTTAGGGGAGAGGAGAGAGAGAGCGCGACATGCCGCAGGGAAAAGAGACGGAGACACATCACTACGTACGTACAGTGTGCACTAATGGACGCCAGCCCTGTAGAAACGAGGTAATCATATTACCAACCATAATTACAAACCCCTTTGAGAACGGAAATGCATCCATATCCTGTGCATCATGACTTTTTTTTCCACTCCTCTCTGTGCCCCCTCGCTTGTCTCTGTGGGTGTATGTGATGTTTCGTGCCTTACCGTACCAGGTTCGTGCATTTCCGTGTTTGATGTAACTCGATTAATTTATTTCAAATTGCCTGAACGTGTTGTTTTGGTGGGTGGCCGCGGATGCCTGGGAAAATGGCGAAGACCATACACCGCCGATGAACTACAGCCACTGGAACGACATGCGCGAGAGGCGTCCGGAAGTTTGGGGTTGGGTTCCGCCAAGTCAGAAGTCGCGAGCGTCTTGCTGATAGGTCGCTCAAGAACAACCCTCCCAAACGGCAATTTTCGCGACGAAAATTGATTGATACAGGCTGAGTGGCTGATTGAGACGAGGGTGGAAAGCAAAACGTCTCCAAGAGGGGTTAAGGCATGCCCTCTGTGGCGGACAAAATGTCGGGGAATTGCATTATGGGTGTGGGAACGATGAGATATCAGCTGTACAGCGTGACAGCACGACTCACTGGTTTGTAATTTACTGCGTGAAATTGCTTTTCATTTTACACGCAAAAGTGATACATTAAATCGCGCCCTTTCCCAAAAAGGATGATTCGAAACTGTCAGTATCAGCGACAAAGCGCAAGAGGACCTTCAAAGCAACGATATAAAATTCATCCCAAGGTATATCTTCTGCATAAAGGACATAACGGTATTATAATTCGTTTATTGTATTACCCAGAGAAGCGTCTTAGAGTATACCATCCGTGAAATGAAGTAAAAAATCTTAAACAAAGCATTTTCCTTACTGACGTTACTCCAAGGTCTCGATATGGCGCAGAAACATTACTTTATAGGGCTTCCAAATCTTCAGGTGTACGATCTTAATGTAAAATAAAATTCTACACTCTCCTATTTATTAATGTTCAGCTGGTGATAGCCAACTAATTGGTCTCCTCGGTTGACTTAGAATCTTTAGCCTGAAATGTTTCGAAAAATAGGATAAAATGGAACTCGAAATAAGGCTAGAAAGAAATGTCATCTAAGCGGTTTGAGGTTGAAAGATGAGATTTATTACTGAAGAAAGGGTAGTCATAATTAAGGTTTCAATAGATTCAATAATGCACGAGTTCTAATTAACAACCATGCATAATCAGAAATTCACATAAAAGAAAACATAAGCTTATCTGTATTAACTATCAGCTACACAATCGGATAAACAGAAATAAATTGATACATAACCGTATAATTATCAATGAATGACGTATGTTGCTGACATGTGCTGTTTGAAAATTATAGTTAAAATTATTAATCAAGAAAATTGTGTTTTCAGACGTCCGAAAAGATTCTTGAAACTCAATGGAATTAAGAAATGTACGAGACAAGAGTGTAACTCAGATTTTAGAATACGTTAAAATACAGGCGGTTGAAATCGTAGGTCCACCTAAGGAAAATAACGGGGAATCGATTATCATTGAGAGAACATTAAAATGATAACGAGCAACAAAAACGTGGTTGATAATGCAGCATTTAGTCACCTTCAGCATACTCGTCGAAAGCAGAAATGTCCTAAATGCTAACTAAGAGAATAGCTTAAACAGACTGACAACCAAAATTTGATTATAGTCCAGCTAGAGATAGCAAGACAACTCCGAGGGAGGAAAGTTGTGTTACTGACCGATGAAATGAAACATTCCACATTGTGTGGCGTGAAAAAGCCACTAAACATGTCGTACTGTCAAAACCAATGTTACACACAAGCGCAATGAGCAATGATTTCATACGCGTGTAATGTAATCTGCGTCCAGTCTACTGCATTTCCTCTTACCAACCATAATATTTCTATAAGCGATGATGATAAACCTTGAAGGAGTGGTTTGGAATAGCTAACTGATGCATATTCCACACCCTGCTACATCTATACACATTCCTGATTCGTTTTCTTTGTCCTTTTATTTCAAGACAAAAGTAAGTAAAGTGTCCACGCATTCCTGTCAGGGATATTTTGGACAGCTGACAAATGACATCTCAGTCCCAGGCGATGATCGTTGACGGTGTGCCAAAAATGCCACAGGTATGAAATTCGTGTCAGTCATGCAGTTTGTTTCATGACTTGGCTACCATATGGAAGGTGTACCACACACCAGGAGACTTACATTTTCTTTCCAGGATTCCGTGCGCGTCGAAATCGCCTCTATTTCCCCTTTTTTCGGATAAATGACGTACCTACAGTAGGTACATGTTTGTTACGGTGGAGCATTTTGATTAGATTTGGCGATCGCATCGTAAGATAACGTGTGGGGGATATGCATGCACTAGACAGACATTGCCAACATGAAATGGGTAGAGCGAGCGAGGGCTTTCATTCTAATCTTGTTCATCGTCTGTGTATGTGTGTATGTGTGTGCTTTGATTGATGCGTCGCTCCATGTTATGATGTGCACACACACGGCACACCCCTGCCTCCTGCCTTTGATTTATGCATGCAACATATTAGATAATGTAGGTTAGTTAATACAGGATATAATAATACGCTAAGGATTAATTATTGGATATCTGTATTGTGAAATATATGTGCGCGCGGAAAGCGGCGGTAGAGGATCCTGCCACGGCCCCCTGGAGAAATTAATCTACTCAAGTACTGCGGCAGTTCGCCATTTTGCTCTCCCGGGGATTTGAGGTTAAGATCGCCAGCAATGTTTTGTAGGCGGATGGCGATCAACTGTCTCATCATTTCGAACACTTTTTAATCCAAAAATAAAGGAGTCTTTTTCTTTTGCAGGATGATATTTTTCTCTTCAAATACTGAACCGGAGATAAACAATAAAAGCATTTTCTACAAAGCCAAAACATCTTGACTGAAAGCTTGTAAAAATAAACTGTAGGGTAAGGAAGACGTTCTGCTTGTTGTCTCTTAAATGTCTATCAATTTAATGATTAGTGAAAGGTTATGTTCTAATAACCGGAAGTAATTTTACAATTGGAGTTGATTATACACATACAAGAAACGTTGATTTTGTATGGAAAACTCAAATGGAATATAAAAAGCCCAAACAAATTACATTTTAAAGTTTTCCTAAATTTCTTAACCTTGGTTCGATTCATAAAAAAAATTATGTGACCTATCAATTCAGTCTTGAGAAACATGAATGTTCTAGTAAGGATTCCTGCATCTACGAATTCAGTCCCAATGGCTTAGATGGCTTCTAGGAATTCGCTTAATTAAGGTGACATAAACAACTGACAACGCAAAGCCATCTTTTACTTGCTATCTAATACATAATTAAGGAATAATACAAATGCATGAATTTCATTCATAATTTAATAAAATAACTCTTAAAATCAAACCGAAAATACGGCTATCCACAAGGGTTTACTTATATAAAAGTAATTTCTCTTCATAGACCGCTAATTGTTACATAAGTGCTTACCTTAATGATTAACATTATACAGGCATAAAGATCTGAGGTTCGTCATTCTAACGTATCACTCTTCGTAGACTAGATAAGTTTCTCGTGTTAATGAGCACCATCGTGCTGGAAGAACACGTTCCATTATGCGATAATGGATGAGCAGGGATGCTGGATCCAGACCAAAGGTACAGATATCCATTACTGTACTCAGGGCTGTTTTTAACGTTAGGGAAAACAAAGTACCGTGACACCATTCGTTTGTGGCAGCATGTTGACGGAGGTGGGGTGCAAGCTTTTACTGAACTTGAGATCTAGGGTATGGCTAAACCCAAGCTCAATTTCTACCGATGTCTTTTTATGACAGGATGAAACGACTCCAGCTTACCTTAGTGTTCGATATTTCTACGCAGTAAAGATATAAAATTTGCATATAAGTGACTGATTAACAATACTTTTATTCTCCAGCAGTGAAAAGATAGGAAAAAGTACAATTTACATGTTTCATTGAACTGTTTAAAACAGCAGCCATTGTGTTGTATAAGTTGGATTTTCCTAATACATGATCTAGTGCAGAAGAATTTGAAATTAAGTTTGGTTTGAAATGTTATGTTTCATTATCCAGAAACTACAAAAACAAGTCTGTACATGCACAGGAAGTACCAGAACTGAATACTTGTTAAAGAGCAGACGATTTTTCAAAAGGTTATTTATAATTCGCCCCAATACGGACAAACTATCAAACAGCACAGTACCATTTGTGGTCATTCACTAAACTACCTACATATTAATATTCACAGAAATAATTAAAACCTTTTAAATAATATTTAATTAATAAACAAAATGCAAGTTTATATGATGAGTAGTTTGCAACTAAACTCTTTCGGGAGCATGGCACAAGTAGAGAAAAGCGAAGTACTGCACTATCTATAAGGGAATATCAATTTCCAAGAGACACAGATTGGGAAAGAAGGGGGAAGCTGCTACATGATTAGGTGAGTTATATGGCAATTAGATCATAATTTTGATATAAGTAATACTATTACCCTAGATGCACATTAATACTTCCATTGAATTAACTTTCTAACAATGAATTAACTTTTTAAACCTGCCGTACTTTGATGAGAAAAGCAGATGTAAGTAGCAAATATAATTTCTTTAAGAAGTAACGTTTCTCCGCAGACCTTTCAAACAACCAAAACAATGCAGATAGTTTTATTATGATCAACTGCTTTGCCCGGTTTTCATAAGTGATCCTTTTAAGTCTCGCATGGCGATTTAATTGATTCCTATCATCTACTATATCAAGCTACAGAACAATGTTGAAAAGTGTGCCTTTTGTCCCTTAGAATGAATGTAATTTTATAATGCCTTATGATATTCCCAACAATTGAAATGTTTACGAATTAACGACTAATTAATTTTAATTTATAATATATAATAATTAATTTAATTTAAATAAATAATAATTTAATTTAAATAATTAATAATTAATTTATGAATTCCTCAACCTCCTCACAGCATTATTCAAAATTCTGAAAAAGATGCTACGCGTGCAGAAATAAATGCTGCATTCACATTACTTTTTCTACTTAAAATTTTGTATTCACTTACTAATCGAGCGAAACCTCCAATTCATATTAACCATTCATTGCTTGTATAATAAACCTACTATTGTCATATTATTTTAAACGGGATGGACATTTGTCAGTTCAGCACCTCTTAAGGAAGTTGTGGAAGGAAACCTAAGAAAATGGCTCCTTCACATTACGTGTCACATTGACTCCTTTGCTTTGCTTAACTAAATCCATTTGATCACCTTGATGGGAAATATTTAAGGAAAATATTATAGATCAATTAGAAGGCACTATTCGGAATGCATTTTTCATATTTCAGCTGCAGAAATTAGTTCCCAGGATTTTTAGTAAGATTATTATGTTTACGTCCAGATGATACAACAGCTTTATGTACCTATTCACCTATTGTTCCTATTGGGCTGATAGTGATGCGTTCTACAAGTGGCAAGCGTAACTTTACACATTGTTTCACATAGCGAGTATTATTTAGGGGAGAAACGACGGGCTGGTTTGCCGCTACTGTATGAACATATTCGCATAGTAGTACCGGGCTACCGGTCTCGTCATTCGGAACAAGTCCAGTTGAGTACGCTGTTGAGTGGCCGAGTCACTAATTTTAAGACTAAGGTGGAAAGGCGTTTTCCAAGTTCCTGGAAATCAGTCACTCCGTCATATTTCTTCAACATACTTAAAAAAATCGCAATTTTCTCAAATTGTATGACACCTTTGATAATTTGTGATCCAAAATACTCTACCGTGAATTTGTGATCCAAAATACTCTACCGTGTATTGCATGGAGTGCCTTAAAGGGTCGTATATCAGGTAATAATCAGCATGGAGTTATTAGCAGGCGTGTAACCAGGTTTTTTCTTTATTTGTATTTAATGCATATTGTTAGATAAAAGCACCACAAAATATTTAGATAAATTTCTTTATTACTTGTACATCAGACCATGGACATGCATTATTCAGACACATATCTTATCTTCTAGCGTTAGGTGAGCAATTTAGGTGTTTGCTTTCGATAACAAAGTTTTAAACTAAATTTTACAGAAAAGTATTCTTCTCTTCCTGAACGTTAGGACAGTAGCACTTCTCAGCTGTGTCATGTCATTATTTTCCCTTTTCCAAGAACATATGTAGCGCAATTTAGCGATTGGTGGAGATAACACGCTGTTTCTTTTGAGGCGTTCCGTATTTCACATTTTAACTATTTTAAAAGCAGTTTTAGTTCTATTTTGATTTGCTCATATGATTGGAGCAAAGGCCTGGTATTTGCAAGGCTTCATGTTTACGTTTACGGCTATTGGATAGGTGTTTACGTTGTGGTTACGGATCATTTTCCACATGAATTAATGCTACATTATACTAAGTGGAATATTTAAAGGCATGTGTGGGCAGCCAGCGTTGGTGGGGCTAGGGGGGTTGTTGTTGCAATCTCCGCCCCCTACATCGAGACGATAAACGCGTGTAATAACAAATTATGTAGGCTTTTAGTTTCTAAGCACTAACGGCGAAAATACCAAACTTCTGGTCCCATGTGTATAAATTGTACATTTAATTTCATTTAGGTATTTTCGAATTAAGAGTAAAACAGTATCTCGCTCACAATGTAACTAACACAATTATTTAACACATTAACAATACATTTTTAAAAACAAAAAACAAACGTTAAACATTTGAATTCGATATATTTTCTAATGAAACAGTGGCAACGCATTATGATTCTTTATGACTCTCTTTTAACCGAGGCATATGTATGGAAATATTGCATTCGGACTCCAATGTGCTTCGCGCTTTACTGAACACCATAAAAGCTGTGACACCTTATACACCTATACATTGTTCAGAGGCTGCATTTAAACGTTCTAGCTTTTCGAGTCACTTCGCTGTTGCTACCCCGTTACTTAAAACTTCCCGAAAGCAATGCATCTATCGTGTAGTACGCTAGCGAATGACTACAAGCCTGACAGGCTCCTCTTGTCTTTATCAAATACGATCGAAGTTTTCTTTTAAGTTTGTTCAGAGTAAATAAAATAAATGTTTATTTCTAAGCAATATTATTTAATAGTGCATTACATGAAATTAGGTCGTGTGCAGAATCAAAATATAAAATATTTAGGCGTTTAATACTAGCGTATCCTGAAAATTTTACAAAGGTACAGGTATAACATGAAACAAAAATTATATACATTACGCACAACCCCGATCTTTACTCTCTCAAAGACATTCTTTCTTTCCGAATAGCAAATAGGTCAGTTGAACAAAATTTCCAAACCTCGTTAAGAAACTGTCTTTATATAAAGTTTACAATAATTAAATATTGCGCAAAGCTTTCTGTTTGTTCACTCCTTTATATTAATTCTTAATTTATCACTGGCCGTGTTTGGAAAGGTTTAATAAACATGCTTGGTGTAATATCACTTCCAGAGTAATCCATACTTTGATATTCAGAGGAGAAGCTCAGTCAACTGCATTCAATAAACATTATTCAAACTTTGAATACCTACACTGACACGTGGTGCATCGCCCTTCATCGCAGTAAACGTTATCTTCGGAACAGCACTGTGTTAATCCCTCTTAGTTTGAGGTTATTGTTGATTTCTCTATCATTTATTTATATATATAAATAATAGCCATTTTATTCTACTATTTGTGCAATGCAGTAGGATAGCCACATTAAATGGAATGAGGCGACTAGAAATTACAGTTGCACTGATACCTAAGCTGACTCTATTAAGGATTCAAATCAGGAATACCTTAAGACTAAGACAAGAGGAAATGATGTTTACCTAAGGAACCGATTAACTCAGAGCTATGGGTGGTATTACAGCACCCAAGCAGTATTTTCAATACAATTACTTGTGGAATAATTTTACAAAATTTCCTGTGACTACATGAGCTCTGTGTGTGTGTGTGTGTGTGTGTGTGTGTGTGTGTGTGTGTGTGTGTGTGTGTGTGTGTGTGTGTGTGTGTGTGTGTGTGTGTGTGTGTGTGTGTGTGTGTGTGTGTGTGTGTGTGTGTGTGTGTGTGTGTGTGTGTGTGTGTGTGTGTGTGTGTGTGTGTGTGTGTGTGTGTGTGTGTGTGTGTGTGTGTGTGTGTGTGTGTGTGTGTGTGTGTGTGTGTGTGTGTGTGTGTGTGTGTGTGTGTGTGTGTGTGTGTGTGTGTGTGTGTGTGTGTGTGTGTGTGTGTGTGTGTGTGTGTGTGTGTGTGTGTGTGTGTGTGTGTGTGTGTGTGTGTGTGTGTGTGTGTGTGTGTGTGTGTGTGTGTGTGTGTGTGTGTGTGTGTGTGTGTGTGTGTGTGTGTGTGTGTGTGTGTGTGTGTGTGTGTGTGTGTGTGTGTGTGTGTGTGTGTGTGTGTGTGTGTGTGTGTGTGTGTGTGTGTGTGTGTGTGTGTGTGTGTGTGTGTGTGTGTGTGTGTGTGTGTGTGTGTGTGTGTGTGTGTGTGTGTGTGTGTGTGTGTGTGTGTGTGTGTGTGTGTGTGTGTGTGTGTGTGTGTGTGTGTGTGTGTGTGTGTGTGTGTGTGTGTGTGTGTGTGTGTGTGTTTTGTGAGATAGAGATAGAAAGACAGACAGTACATACTTTATTACTTATATTTTGATTTTCAACTATTCAACAACTCCCCACTTTTCTACAAATTTACAGGTAAAGTTAGTTTTATGACAAAATATTATTACAGATTTGTTACAAATAGCAAGCACCTTTATATCGACTAAGCTAATTAATAAAAGTCATCCAAACTGAAAAGAAGGCAAGTCTGCAAACGCTGATACGTTATTGTTTCCCGTATGGGCCTCTGCATGTCGGCAGAAGCCTAATTGTTGACGATGATGTATTTAATTGGAACGTGCGCGGAGCATGGCCATTCAATCACAAGGCCACACAGGATGTCTATTACGTAACAAATTTCATAGCAACAGGATTTTAGTTTAATGCTTGCGAGCTGACATGATTACCAAGTACAAATCCTTGACAAAGGACATAATCCTGATGCTAGAGCGCGCAGATCCTCTCGTCCCATGTGACTTTCCAATCACTTACCTTACCTACGCAAGCTGGTCGTTGTATTCAGCTGGAACACACCACTTTGGTTGTTAGTTTCAAGGAATAACAATTCATACAAAATAAACTTATATTTTAAAGGTCTAATTTTCTAAGTTCGAAAGGAAGTTATATTCGCTTTACTGACGATCAGAGAACCCTGCTCTTCCATAAAAATAAATAAATGCATTCCTGAATACCTATTTTCTATGAAAATAGCCCAAAATGTATAACTTGCGCACTTAAGTATTTATTAGTCCACTTACTACCTCTAAAATTATAAAAATATTTTCAAAATATAAAAGAAAAAAAAACTTAAAGAACCACCCCTCTGAACTTAATTCCCCCCAGGGGCCTACTTCGGTAGGTACGGGTTTGGCGCACCCGGGGTCCCGAGTCAACAGTCTCCCTCGTGTGGGCTCCTCTTCGTGGTGGAGGGAGACGGTCAACAGGCCCACCCACGTGTACACCGTGCGTGGAGATCCGTGGAGGTTTTTAGATTCTTGTCTAGTTTAGAGTTTAAGATTTAGTGAACGAAATGTTTAGTAGGTTTAGATTGATGTTTGTTATGTACGTGTATTTTTAATAAGTTTTGTTACACTTGTATAGTTTTTAGAAAGTTTTATACCTGGCTTTTGCCATGACTAGTTTTTTAAAGGGCGCTGATGACCGCCGTAGTTGAGCGCCCTTATATATATATATATATATATATATATATATATATATATATATATATAATCAGCATCTGATCTTAATTCGTTATACCGCACATTTGTAAACCGCATTAACTTTAGCTGTTCACTTTAATTCTGGCTGACAGCCTTCAGCTTGGTATCCGTTTTGAGTGCCGAACACGTCGTAAGCTCTATACACTGCGGCTTTCGCGAAATTCTAGCGAAATCCGCGGTGCAGAGAAAGGCAGCGCATGGACGCTTGCCCAGATCCAACACTGCTCTGATTTCCCTCTCTCTTCTATGTAAGAATGATTACGCTGCATATTGCATGTGTAAGGAACGACACGCTGAAGCTCATGTTAAGGGGTTTCGGTTCGGTATACAAAAGTTCAGCAGAGCATCTCATGAACGCTTTTCTCCTTAGATTCTTCATAAAGGCGGACTTTATATTCTCAGGAAGTTGAATAGGAAGATACTTTCGATATTATGAACAGATTTTTTTCTAACGACTATTAATTGTTCAAAATGACCGTATGTAGCTTAAGATAAAAATCACGTCGTCCTTCGTGGACCAGGGATAACAGGCCAGACTCCGATTCCAAGGTCGCGGGTTCAGACCTGACGAAGTGCAATGTAATTTTCTTTCGGGCCTGAATATGTCTGTAGCACGGCTTCCCTCGGAAGGGAAGTAAAGCTTGGCTCGTGTCGTAAAATTGCAGCACATAAAAGAACCTCAGAGACCTGTGAACAAAATTAAGCGATATTTCACATGCAATATAGAATGGGACACTGGGAATCAAAGCAGTTAAACAGTGTCCATATATAAAACTTAGTTGCATTTAAATATCACGGATCTTCTGCTTATTGCGAAAGGTAAACATTTTAAATGTCAGCGAGGAATAAAACAAAACAGGCATTTTGCTACATCAGTTCTATAAATACAGACCACTTCGAACAATTTTCCTCACATTGTATCATACTGTTCTTAAATGTATTATATGTTTATTTTTTTTTTTTAATTAAGTCCAGTTTACCTACTAAAATCATTTGCAAGCTTTAAATCTAACTGAATATCCTTTCAAGATCGTGCAAAATAACAATGAGTAAATATTTCATTTCTATCACGTTAAATTCTTTTTGAGAAATATATCCTTACAAAAAGTGAAATAATACGCAAAAACTATTGCAAATGTTTAAAATAAAACATTAAAGGCAAAACGATCTACTATTTGTTTAATATACTGTTGTCACTATCTATAATAATGTTAGGATACAGAAATATATACTGGAACATACACATAGATGTTATCAGAAAACATCTGAAATTAAAAAGCGCATAAAACTATTATAAAGATTTAGTTTATAGGTGCTGCATATTAATGCAAATCATGACCCACATAGCGAAGACACATGATGCTTATGTCCACGGCTGATTTTGAGCTAAACTTTTACCACCACCTTCTGCAAAAGTTGGCACGAATGGTAAGGGCTGCGTTTTTATTTTTTATTTCTATAGAAAAAGGAAATCACCTCATCAGATCTCATTATTGCGCCAAGCACCCATTGTCCGGGAAAAGCTCATGATAATGACGCACTGCAACAAATTCATAATTACCTACGGTAATGGGCGAAGAAGCCGAAATCTTCAGCATGAGTACCTTGGCTGAAAGATAGCGTAATGGAATGTTGGGCTATATACCTACCACATAATTAGATTTCACTGGCTACATGGGAGGAATTCAGTGATACCAACTACTATGTTCAGGCACTAAAGTTACTAGCCTTGATCAGATCAGCAGAAACTATTTTTGGAATTCTGAACTCGCTGCTTCCTTCAAACACGTGTGATAAGAATTCGAATACACATTTGATAACTTGAATGGGGAGTCGGATCGAACATCTTAAGACATGAAGAATGACACAAGTTCCTTGAAACAGACTTGTGGATAGCATGTTAAAATAAAACCTTTCCCAACAAAAATATTCCATATTTCCTGTGGAATAACGTGTGCTATAATTCACATATTCAAATGTTTTTAATTGCAGTTTCTGTTTAGCTATTTTAGCGAAAACAGCCGATGTTAAACGGGGGATGAGATGGAGGGGGGGGGGGCGATCTGACGTAGCTCTTACAAAAGCTGCTTCACTCACTATCCTTTACCTTTATATAACGTCTTCAAAATATTCTTGCCAACGCTTATTTTCATAATCAAGCAAATGTTTGCAAAAGTTTCCTAAAAGTAAATAGTTACACCTAAACTTTTGTTATGGGTGTAAGTGTTCAAAAACTGGTGATTATATACTGCCTTAAATTTAAGTACTCTTTTCATGTGAAACATTCAAAACAATAATAACGATAGTAGCCACAAACAAAAGTATGTACAATTCTTTTCGAATGAAGAGACATTGGCATGCTATTCTCATAAAGTCCAAGATATACGCATGATGTCGGTTAAAATGTATTAAATATATGGTATTAAATGAAAATCGTTAGAACGTAGAAAAAAAAATATTTTATATATGAAGAATAATTTTTCAAGGAAGGGACTTTACTGAAAATGATCATGTAACATCTCTTGAAGATGCTGTATTTAAATACCAACTTTGGTATTTATCGAATAGTTCCCTTTTCAGCTAAGCTTTCACACTCATTTACACACGCCCTTTTCAAAAAAAGTTTTCTTGGGGTTCATGTTAACTCAAAGTGCATAGTTTCGGTGAAATACAGATAAATAGGTCTTGAGTGGAATGAAACACTTCCTCCATTATTAGGTTTGTGGTACACAAAATAAAAATACATAAACTGTCCTCAGAATTTTGTGTTATCTCTGGACAAATAATGTATCACATAGGAAATTGTAGGAGAAATAACATGGAAGCTATTCTTAAGAATGAGCTTTATGGTGGTGAGATATACTCTATTATTAGAATTAAACATATTCTTATCATTTCTTAAGGTTAATGATCTACAAAGCCATTAGACAATGAAGGAACACAAACCGCTTTCAACCAGCACAGCGATAATAGGAAGCTTCTACCTGAATGCAACCACTGCTTTATAACACTTACTCGGAATTTCTACGTTAACGAACGAGAAATCCATTCCACATGAGTGCGTAAAGGATACAAACAACGGACATGAGGCATAAAGAAAACCAACTGATATCCCGAAGTTGACCAGTTTTACTGCCAACATAACCTACTACAGTACTTTTAACAATAACTGAAGCCTTAAAGCTGGCCGAAGCAGGCATATTGGCGATTTTACTAATTAGGCCTTCTTAATTTCTATGTTTAAAACTTCTATATAAGGCTGGAGGTTGGAAAGCTTAATATGATCTAAGTGATAATATGTATTAACGATCCTGTTGTAAACAATCGGGTGCGAGAAAGGGAAAGCAGAGGTACTTGAACGGAACACTCAGGCTGTTGATTGGTGGTGAAAAATCCATCGGTTACAACAGGATTGCTCTAGCTTTAGACAGAGTATAAGGACTTTTTCTTTCGAAGAAAGAAAGGAGAAAAACTCTTACGGAGGCACTTGGTACGATGAGTTTCAAACAAAGGACTTCAAAATTGCGTTTTACAAGCAAACCCAAGATAAGAGTGTATCATCGGCATTTGTAGTGTACAGAACCTAAAACGCTTCAAGAGAATACAGAAATGAAGTTAAAATGCATTAGGCACGTAAATAAATCACAACGGGGACGAAAAACTGTCTTAGCCACTTCTGTCGTCGACTGACAAGCGAAGTACGACGCACTTGTTTTTCTTGGCATCTAAGTGCCGAAGTGAATTCAAAACTTTTTGCAGATAACAAACTGTTATTTTCCCAATATTTAATGTTTTGGTTTTTGACAAACGTTACTATTTTTATATTAGAAAAGGTATGGGCCACGAAAATACCTTCAGTCACTCGTTATGAAACTGCTACATTATTACCGTTAACACCGCAGATGAAGCGAACATGCAAATGCGAAAGCTCTAGGAGATACGCTGGGTTTAAAGGGAAAGCTTAGAGGTCTTTTTTCCCCGGTAAGGGCAATATAAAGGTAGATATATTCGGTAACGGAGACACCTAGCTCTCCACCTTAATTGCATCTTCTGTGTACACATTCCCGGAAGCAAAGTATGAGATGTATGGAGCGTGGCACCCGATTGCAAGCGCTCGCGGCGACCTGTCCATGCCACCGGAGGGTAGCTCAAAGGCTCTCTTAGCGCGGACCGAAGAAATGCTCGATGCTTGACAAAACTTGAAATTTATTTCTTTATATACTCTCTTTAAAAATAACATGTAGCAGGTAATAAAACATGTGGTTTAACTTCATAGCTAGCTATGCATTTTACTTCATAAGACTCGGTTTGTTTCTTGCGAAAAGAATCACTTAATCGGAACTTCAGAAAAGAAAACAGCTTCGAAGATAAATAACAGAAAACTTCTTTTGTGAATGCATTTGTTTTTATTTGTTTTCATATGGAAGTGTAACAAGGAGCTAAAAATAAAACTAACATGACGGTGTCTGTCTGCGACGGCAGATGTTAATTACCAGTAGTGCATGTACCAGCCACTAGAACACAACTTTTACCCAGTAATGACTGCAAATGAGAATCAGGAGTAGACCACAACACACGCCATGTTGTGCTTCACGTGATGATGCTCCCGCCTTTTCCACCAATGACAGATTCAATCAAGGCGACCAGTATTTGCCTACTATGAATTATGCATGTCACGCTTTTTCAAAATCGCTTCCAGTGCTCATCGTGCCACCCACATCGTGCTGTCGACACTCTTGCAACCCTAGATGTTTCGAAATATTTAAGATGCTTAAAAATTAAGTGTCGAAACCTCTGTCCGTATTAACACTTTCCCTGCTGTGACGTTCGATTTTCCCCTTATTCCTCATATATTACTTACTGCATCCCGGACACTGTGGACTTCGGTTCCAAGAGATACGCACTTTAGGTAACTCGCTTACTGAAACGCCGTTTTGTTGCAGGGCTTATAAAATGAAAATTTCTGGTTGAAAACCAGCATGAAGGACAAGAACAATTAATTGCAGAGGAGCGTTGGACAAAGAGGTAACGATTTTTATTCTAGTAATGCATTTCTTTTACTACTTAAAATACAATCTAACATAGCAGAGTATAGACGCTATAACTTTCTTCTGTAACCTCACTGTAAGTGCAAGTTCAAATTGCAGAATCAGTTGACTTTAAACGTGTAAGCTCTTAACGGAACCCTCCACTGCAACTGTCATACGGTCTGGAAATCCACAAACATATGTTGCTCATCTGTAGCTAACATTAAGTCTACTGCTTCTTTGTAGATTTGTTTGTGCCCCTACTTTTGCAATATTTCTTATGCTAGTTCATTCTGTGCTTCGGTAGCAGGTTAAGAAGGATGTTATGATCAAAATATGCATTATAAAGACAATACATCTAAAATCAGTATTTGTGCCACAAATTATACCTTTGCTAGTCTGACTCGAGGAACCGTGGTTTGCATGTTATCCAGTCTAAACAGTAAAGTTACTCATCGATACGTTTACCACCTCGACCAGTAGTTAGTACCCTATCTTGGTTCCCGTAGGGGAGGAGAACTGTCCCCTTCAGCTGCCGAGGTGCGGGCGCTGCGGACCCTTAGCATTCGTGGTACATCTGACGTTACTAGAGGAACCTCGGGCCGAACTGCCGAGCTCCTCCCGTAGGGGAGTTGTTCGGATTGGGTTGGACTCGAGGGGGCAGTGTGTTCCCGACACCCACGGGGAATTGCGTACCTCTGGCTAGGCTACGGGCGCCCGGAAGGGGTAGAGGGTTGTCTAATAAGTCCCAGGTACTAGCCTGCAGAGCTAGTAGAAGGTGTGCTAGATCAGCAGGCGGCCCCACCGAGGTTTTCGGCAGTCTTCCCTGCGGGACCGCCTGAGTTTCCCATCGTTTCTGGGTAGAAGGAGGTTACTCAACTAGACTATAGTTACTATCTTAGTACGTCGGTCACCTATCGATATAGCTATAGCAGTTAGTTGGATGAACTCTTTTGAGAGCCGAAGATGAGAAGCATGACACAAGCAATAGTCAGTCGCAAAATAATGCTTCAGTACTTTCGTGAAAGTGACTGTCACGAAACCTTTTCAGTCAATTTAACATAAAAACAACTTTTGCTGTTTTGTTCCGAAATTTATTTAGTAGCCAAAAATTCGTGACTTTTCCTATTTACTGAAATAAATTTGCGTATCTTCTAAATAGCTGCACTAGTATTGTTGGACACACTGTTAAAACCCCGTTACATTTGTGAGGTCAGCAGCCTCACCTACCCCCTCACCTGACGACAACAAGATGATTATGATGACGATGACGTATTCCTGCAGTAATTTTCGTATTGTTCTCGCACTGGTGTGTGTGTGTGTTGAACATGTCGTGAGCTAAGATTGCGTGGCGTAAATTGAGCATGGATCGATATCCGTGCACTTCTCCCGGCTACATTGTCACCAGAAAGCTGACCTTCACATTCACCACTGGCACCTTGAGATTCATACAGAGATTGCCACCATTTTCTCCAATGTACTCGACATCCTTTCTAGTGAACGTTTAAGGACATTTTTCAGACCACTGCTAAGAAATGTAATATTAAGCCTAAAATTAGTATCCTATGAATATATAGTATGGAATACCCATGGCGAACTGTACGAAGAGAGGGAATTCTGCTGAATGAGAGAAGGACTGGGTAACCAAAAGGTAGCATAACAAGAAAAATGATCTGACAGCAACAACATATGGTTGGAAATGAAATATTCCAATTTGTCCAAAAGAACCTACAGCTAACAGCATAGCGCTGTACTACTATTCCTCACTTATCCCCTGGATAAGGTCATGTTCACTGGACTTCACTTCAGAAGGCTGTTGCTTATAACACCAATTGTATCAGTAGGATTCATTAATCAAAAGTGATTTCTTATACTGAAGCAGCGCATAGACCCACAGGGCCGTTTGTGAGGAATTCAAATAATTGTAAACCACGATTTCCTAAGCTGTGCTCCGAGGACCAAGCCCGTGGAATTCCCAAAGGCATACCGGAGCTCCAGAACACTCCTATAAAATACTGCTGAAGTTCAATGCTTAAAAATAAATTAAGAATGACAATAAGAACACTGGAGAAACCTCACGCCTCCTCTGTAGTCTCCTTATTTCCTACCACATGTTTACAACAGGTCCGTTCTATTTTGAGACAGATTATTGATAACGTTTTGCTTATTTTTCTACAGTGCGAGAGGAGCTATTAGCGAGAGGAAATGGACTAGTACCACTCTGAATAATTATGCATTTGGATAAGACCGAATGTAACAATTATTACAATTATTACAATAGGAATTTTGAGTCTTTTTGCAAGAACCCTACTGCTACCTTAGCAAAAGTGCAAAACAACACTAAGTTTTTGGATATACTAAACTGTGGGAGAACTGTCATGCACATCCAAGTTGGACATTTTCACATAAAGGCTACAGCTGAGATGGAATTACAAATTAAACAAGTTTAGCACTACATATTACAATTCAGCATCAGAGACTATGCTACAGACACTATGCTCTCCCTAATAGTGTAAATTGCAAATAACAAATGTAGGTGGACTGACAGTAAGATTAGCAAGGAAATGTTGAATCGAAGATATTTGAG
Source organism: Mantis religiosa (assembly GCA_030765055.1). Classification (NCBI taxonomy): domain Eukaryota; kingdom Metazoa; phylum Arthropoda; class Insecta; order Mantodea; family Mantidae; genus Mantis; species Mantis religiosa. The sequence goes on from CM060947.1 coordinate 179,677,977, forward strand.
CTCACAAAACATGATGCTACATATTACTTTTATAAAGAACAAAACTTAATTTTCGCATAAGTTCAGAATTCAACGAGTGAACTAGTTTAACTCGGGTAAAAACAAAACTTAACTGGAATTAATATCTTACCAAACTTTTCTTTACTGCAATACGCAATATTAATAACAACAAAGGACATTTTTCGCTTATATTCGATATTTTCCTTTGCACCAAATGTAATTTATACACATACTATGCTACGCTCATAGCAATTCATTAACGCAGTTTTTCTTATTACATCAGGAAAGCATAGTGATCTGCATTACTGAGAGTCCTTTCACTCAAACATATCTTATGAGAATACAATGTAGAACTGATTTATCAAGCTTATTACGAAAACAAATAGCAAGATGGGTCCAAAAATTGCTGCCTGTATAGCTAAGAACTATTTTTGTCGTCCTACTGGCATCAAGAACAGTTGGAGTGATTCACTACGCCCAATTGGTTTAGTAAATGTTAGTGTCACGAAAATAAGTATAAATCATGTGTCGATCGCCATTTACTTAATCGATATGGCATTAAAAGCTGATAAAACCGGACTGTGCTTAAACTTTTAATGTTGGTCTCTACCCCTAAGCTCTCAGTTTTTCGTAACGCCGAGCAAAGCCCACCCGCATGTACTGCTCACAAAAAGTTCTCGAATGCATGATATTATATATTCTGTTTCCTCCCTCTCTACGTTTTTACGAGCATCTGAAATACTTTTCCTAGAATTTCTGCGACATTAAATGTATCAGATAGGTACTTTCCGTCAGTAGTAGAGACGAAGTTGGTAGGCCTGGTTTTGTTTATACCAACGCACATCCTTAGGAAGTCGGGAAATGGAAATGATTGCCAACTCTATGTGAGGAGATGAGTTTCTCCCTACCTCCCTCCCACACTCTTCTCCTTGTGTCTAGCGGGCTGCGTCATAAAATGGCAGGCGCATACTGCTTCATTACGGAGAACCAAGATGGCAGAATGTCACCCCATGCAAAGTTATAGTAAACATGAATTGTATCTATAATCAGGGTTACTTGTTTCTGCCTCTACTACTCGTCCTGAAAATATCAAACTTTGAAGTCGGGAAGTTGAAAACTGTTACTAACACGCTCTTTCAACTTTACGAAAGGAAGGGCAAAATATGCTGCAGTTTTGAACGAAACAAAACATTGCTACACTAGATTGATTCTGCTTGTTGTATTAAAAAGAAGGGGGGGGGGGGAGAGAAAGAAATGTCTTGACGTTCATGGTGGAAATGATGCCACGGCTGGACAAATGCATTATTACGCATATTTCTCACCTTGGATATTGCACTTGGTAGAGTAACCTTCTTCAATGACTGAGGTGATGGAAACGATCTTGGCGCAGGACCAATTTATTAGTATTTAAAATAACGTTTGTTAGACAATTTTTTGATAAAACGTCAACTGTGATGTAGTTTCTAGTATCAAAAACAAAAGTAAGTTTACTTTCATTACTATTATTATTATTACTATTACTATCACCATCATCATTAAATTGGCTCACTAGATAAACAAGTCCTTAATCCTGCACACACCGGGAACAAGGAAATGCATTAAATCCTGAAATATTAGCTTCTGTTTTACGTCTCCATTTATGCAAGTTTGTCTTCTATTTCAACGTAACTTGAACCGTTCGTAATTTTTCACGATATTTCCATTTAGTTCAGTATTTTAAGTAATGAGTCAGTTGTTTAGTAAGTACATCAACACTAATAAATTATTATCCACAGTGTGAACGCATACGGCTTAGATATATTATTTTAATGAAATCCTGCAAGGGAATTGTCCTTTCTTCATTCTTTAACGACCCGCATACACAAGACTAAAATCTTACCGGAAAAGGGAAAACTGTCTTCAAACAATCTAGTGTTAGTTTAATATATAGTTAGTCTACAATAAGGTTTATAGATACGATTTCATTACAAAAGGGATATAGGAGGCTGAAGCAGTAGTCCCCAGCGGGTCACTACATGCTGGCCTTGAAATTCCACTCTGCAGGAGTACGAGAAAGACAAACAGCACTTGAACAAATATAAAGAACTTGAAAATCCAAATCAATGGACAAAACAACTCTGGAATGGCAAGTACCACCAATAAATATTTGGCATACACTGTCTTTACGAGACTTAAATTTTTAATGTACTAAATTTTTATGTATCTCTCTTAGGGCTGGAGAAAATTCATGCAGAATAAAGGCGGCTTCCTAGAATATTAAACTATTCCCAACATTCAAGATATAATTTAATATTTTATGCAACATTCTTGAAAATAGTATATTTTAATCCAAATCGTTAATATTTTTTGCAGAAAATAATACATACACATTTTCGCAAGCGAAGTTAATGTCTAGTGGGGGGAATTTCTTTGAAAAATCTCGAGTGGCAGCCTTGGACGATAGTTCTATACCAAGTTTGGTATTTATTCGGCATTTCCATTTTTGAGCGTTACGAGCAGGTATGGACGTCGTTTCGGAAATTCTTTCACCTTGGTGTACTTCCTTAGAAATCCTTATGTCCAATTCCTCGATGGGGTACGTTACTTTCTCTACTTATTGGTAAGCATTAGATAAGGTAAAAATATAATTCCCTTTTTTCGTAAACCTAATATTTCTTGCACTTAAGCCTCGAAAAGTTTCACTGCCATACCACACAAATACCTGTCCTTAATGTTCAAACTTTCCACTATTTTCTCACAGTGTGTCTTATACTGCCATTGTCAGTGCTTTTTGTACAGAAAATTAGAATAGTAATCCTTAGCAGACAGTTAGACTTGAATAGAACTTAGCAGATTGGTTAAGACATTTCAGCAACAGCTTGAACTTTTAAAGGCAGTAATATTTCGACAAAAGTTTCTAAATCATTCCCCTTCCTTCAGACATTTCCTCACCATTTTTCCCTATTTCCTGATCTGATCTCCTCGGATTTCCCCCGCCTTTCCATATTGGGGTAGAGATTGTAGGCTTTCATTTTTAAGTTCTCAAAATTTATCCGATTTGTCGATACTTACGTAGTATATCTCTAACGCTGGTAAGGTTTAGAATTTCAGAAGACTCCACACAAGTTGTTATTCATACAGCAAAACTATGAACATAGCTTTGGTTGTTAGCTCGCAAAGGGGCAGCAATCATCCACACATCATAAATATAACGCGTTCCAGCAATCATCCACACATCATAAATATAACGCGTTCTGATAAATTACTATACTTTAATTTCAAACATTATACTGAAAAGTAAAGCATTTTCGACTTACCAAGATATTTGGACTCACAAATAAAGGTAGCTCAGTACTCACCTGCAACAGAAAAAGTACATTATTAAATTGATTGAATTTACAGTGAAATAACACTATAAACTACTTGATAATGTAAGAATAACAAGAATCAACCAAGTAATTAAACCACCTGCTCTTTTACTTATTTTAATATATCCACTAAAACACGCATTAGACACTGAAAGTGGCATTAGTAACCCAATTTTACATAGAAATTATAAAGCAGTAAGTGCCATTTTCTTCGCTGATGACCAGGTCATTTTAGATGATCGAGAAAGCGTCTAACAGTACAATCAATAAGCTAGAGAAGCTACAATTGTTATAAATGTGTTTCATTATTCTTGATGGGTTTCCTTTATTTTAGTTTCGGTTTTATTTTTCTTAGTTTATAATTTTGTTTGTTTATTGCAGCATCAGTAATATACAAGAAAAAACAAGTGTGCGCTGTCAAGTAAGATCCACGAGAATTCTGTGTTCAAGGGGTTATAGGACAGTTGTAGACCAAGAAATCGAGGATCAACTGAACGAATCCGCTTCTCCCATGAAGGATGATACCAATCGATACATTACCCGGACAAGCAAATGCCTAATTTTAATTTGTAATAAATTAAAAGTAGGCATGTCTCTGTAGGAAGGGACCGGGTACGTTGTAAAACAAGTGTCTTGTTTCAACTTCTTTAATTTCTATGGTTAATTGTGCGGGAATAAAGCAATTAATACGAAATAAATTTGGACAGATACAAAACAAACTCAACTTTAAAATGTTACAGTAATGGACATAACATTATTGAAATATAGTTGTGAAATTCCAGCAGTTTAAAATCCGCTGAGATATAATTCCTTAGGGATAAAGTATTAACGAACCAATTGAATTTTTATAATGAAAAAATAAAGACGGGCTGAACGGAGCACATAACAAAGAATAACATACGAGGAAAGATCTCTCTCATTTATTAACTACGAGGTCACGAATGCTGGTATTCCTCTTTTGAGAAGGCTTCTCCCGAGGCCTAACTTTTGAGTTGCCTAATGATAGCAATAAATTACAATATTAATGACTTTAAGAATCACAATTCTGCTATTAGTCCATTGTATTCTAAAATATCCTGAAACTACAAAAGCTTCCAACGAATGTTAAGCACTATATTAACATTATAACTAATCTACTCTTAAAATTAAGGCTGACCAAAACAGACTTGAAAAGAAAGCGGCAAAGAAAAACAATGTTTCAGGTTTCGAATTCCAGTTTATATGAGATTATAAATCTTGCGAAACTTGTATTTACTATTCCGTTTAAAAGTAATACATATGCAGTGAATGATTTATGCTCCAGGTTTATGTAAGTAGGTAACTGGATTTGTAGATACACACTTTATTTGCACGTCAATTGGATATTAAAAATATGCAGATATCTGTGCTGGTTCTAGTCAAAAGCACATAGTAAAATATATCTTTCAATTCTGGCTTAAATATTTTAATATTATCAATATTTTCTTGTACTGCTTATTATCACAAAAGCATACTATTACTATTACCATGGCAAGATATCTGTACATGAAATTGTCAAAATTCTTAACATTCTGAACGTTTATATTTTTACATCTTATTGAAAATAACAATCACATACCGTTTGATATATTTTAGGGGCACTAAGAACAGTGGAGGAGCTCTCTGTTCTTGGAACTGACAATCTACAGCTCCAGAAAAAATAGATATATTATGTACGCAACTCTCATAGAATAGCATAAGTGCTGTGCTTGCTTACTCCACAGTACATCAGATTGTCTACAGTAGTAAAATTGAGTTTGAAGACTGTTCTCAGCACAACGGAGCCGCGCCGTGGTGAGTGGTTAAACCGTTCGACTCTCACCAAGGCGACCCGGGTTCGATCCCAGGCGACCGCAAAGTGAGATTTGTGGTGGACAACGCAGCGCTGGGGCTGGTTTTCTCCGGGACCTCTGGTTTCCCCCGCCATCTCATTCCACCGGTGTTCCACCTTCATCTCATGTATCATCAGTGCTACCATCTGCGGTGCCGCATGTATTAAAAGCGGGCGTTAAACACTACACATTACATTTCAACGTAACAGTATTCTTTATAGTAGTAGTTCCACACTTCCAAGGGTCCCGTCTTTGTTTTAAGACAGCAATAGGAGTAAAGTCTCAAAATTAAAATAACCCCTGGTAAGTTATGTTCGAAACTTAAGTTCAATACTGAAATAAACACTTTTCTGTGATTTCTGATGAAGGCGTTTCTATATTAGATATTATGTTTCATAATGTCAACTTCCTTCTTCAGCAATGACTAAAATTGGCAAAATGAAAACCCATGGTTAGCAAAAATATTGTGTCAAAAATGCAACTGTTGTTGCGTTAAAAGCATAACTTTATTTAATCTAGAAGAATAATCTCTAAGATATAATATGAACTATTTCAGTAATAAAAAACATGCTATTTTTTTAATCTTTCAAATATTTCAGTTACCTTTTGAAAAGTTTAAACAACTGAAAATGTAAAACCATTTTATTTACTTGGCAGTGTACCAAAAGTGTTCACCGAGGTCGTATCTACAAAAATTTGCCTACCGCATTTGCGTACCACAGTCTATACAGATGAAATCGGTTGACCCCCAAAGGACAGACCGTTTTTCTGTTACTACATTGGCAAATTTAGGCTTCAGAGCAGGTTCCTATGCAGCTAAAAAAGTTCATTAGCAGTGTATCCTGAAATTTGTAAAGTTCGGAAATGTAAATTCTTCCCACAGTAAAAATTACAAAAACTACAGGTAAACTTCTCAGAATTGCATGTATGGCCACATTCAACTTGTGTGTCAGAGTTATTAAAAGTGTACATTTTCTTAACAGACGCTGGAAGGTGCTTTGGTTTAAAAAAACTTTTGTGTGGTAACTTTGTTGACTGCAACTGAAATCTGTAAGTCATTATTTTGGTTATTAAAGCAGCGTTGTTCTGTCCTCTGCAGTGTATGAGCACTGCACTAATATTTTTAATAACATTCGTGGATTAACTGCTATGTCGAGTAAATAGAAGTGCACCTGTAAATCAGGGTAGTGCTGCAGGGTCGACACACCTCCCTAGCGCACGCAATCACGTAGTGCTACCAAACTGTCAAAAGTCGATGAGAGCAGGCAGTAGAGTACTCGCGGATATCAATCAACCTTTCCACTCCTCCCCCTTGCCACCCTCTTCCCTTAGAACCAATGATCAATCTCGTCTCTAACTCCACTTCCCGAACAACGTGTCGAAAAAATTAAAACGCCACGGCAGTTCACCGTTCCAAACGTAACGTGCAGTTCAACGACTTTCATCCCGAACCAAAGCATCAACTGCCTCTAATGGTAGAAGCAATTAACCGGAACATATTTAATGGTGACAATACTTTTTTTTTCAAGAGTTCGTCAAGGAGTTATGACGCCCAAGAAATAAAAGCTACACAGGATAATTTATTCAAAGGCTTATGATTTTAAACCGCTCTGTAATAATAAGGCTGGAAATAGCTCTCGTTTCTAATTGGGACGGATCTACCTTGCGGAGAAGGAGAGCATGGGCCATTCCACTGCGTGGCAATTTTACGGCCAGCTTACACAGAGCTGTCGTTTTATGGTGAGAATGCAAAACGCGCGAAGCTTAGGTACTATCCATACTATTTATAGTGGACAATTTTTCTGCTCTTGATAGTAACATATCTATAATATTACTAACCTTCTTATAAGTAGTGTCCCTCTGCGTGAAGACCTTCGTGGCACTTTCGGATGAAATTTCCAAGCACATTCATTACTTTCTTTCTGCTTAATGTTCTTAAATTCATTTATAGAGTTGGTTTTTATTAAGTTCATTTTTTCACGATTGCATACAAATAAAACAGTTAGATCTGAAAAATAGGGGCGCAATAATTCGCTAGAAACTACCCTGTCATAGAAAAAAGGCCTTAATGTCTTCCACGCAGTTTTGAGCAGTATGGAATTATTCGTGTTCTCTGTCACTACATGACATTTGAAAAATGGTACTAAAATATCTCGCGGTAACTATTGGAATTTACGATATCTCTGAAAAATATTGGCCTTTATATTCGTTCGGCATTTATAACACAACATTTTGATATAATGCAGCAGAACTTCAAGAATTAAATGATTCTATACTCCTAAAACCTTTGATCTGTAAGATAATATGGTCATTTAAATGAAACTATGTCTTATATGGAAAAAAAAGAAAAGAAATAAATTTGAGTCAAGAATATCATCAAAGATTTTCGTTCTCACAGGGTTGTAATCAATGAAGTACAGTCACTTTGTTAAGTTTCAGTTTTAAACGTTTAGTAGCTGTAAAACCAACCTTTTTAAAATACTTGCTGAGCAACATGAGTTTGAGACCTCTTAGGAAAGCATTTGAATGATGCACTAATTTCGTCGATTTTTTCCATCCGTTAGAACATGTTTTCGCTTCTTACGTTTGGCGTCAGGGATTGGCCGAAAGCTTAATAGTTGTGGCCTTTTCTCCTTCTGATTCTTCTCACATACGTGTCCCTTATGAAGGTGAATCTATTGTGAAGAGATCCCAGAAGAACCTTCTGATGGCTTCTCAGACAATCTCTTGTGATGTGCAGAGGTGATGTACGGTGGAAACTAAGTCCTCAAGGCTCCTCAGCAACCATAAAAATTGGTAAATGAGGCAATGGTCTAACCCTCTAAATTAGAAGTTTTGTACTGGCCCGGCAACCCGTCACGTAAAAGCAGAATTTCTCGAAGTCCCACAGGAATAAGCTGCATGTTTTACCTGAAGGTCCTATATACGTCTTCAACTATAAACCTTAAGACTGGTTGACAGACCAAAATAGCTAGAAACGGCAGATATTAGGGCGGAGCGGGTGCAATCCAATCCACATGGATAGATAATTTACCATTTGACCTATTGTCCTAGACTGTTGCCTCTACCCGGAACTAGACAAGCAGGTCATTTCTGCTGAAAATGACTACACGACTGTTGGTATATGATTCTTAAGCAGATATTTTGTACATAAAATTCGTAGTTCTAGCGTAAATCTGTCGGATAGTATTTCCGTGGACTAAATTAATATCACTTTTAAGCAAAGCACACACAACACAGATGTTCTTGAATAAACTTTGACCTTTGAGATCCACAATGCCAAACTGTCTTTACAACAGGAACACAAAGCAGCGACTGAAACAGAACTGATGAAGTTAACTACGAATGCACCATTCGCCGCTGACTGCACAGCAGAAAAATACTCAGGTCACTGCTGCAATTGGCATATAGGCAGTTGTGACCTTATAAAACGACGCGGTCCTGTATACATATTAACACCCACCGCATCTGTTCCGCTCTACAGAAAACAGACAGCTACAATGTCTTGACACAACGTTTTAACAACTGTTCTCATGTAGCATTATTCCATAATGTGTATTCATTACAGAATACCAGTGACAGAAGAGCATTTAAACTTCGTTAAATTTTACATTTATCCAAGATCTCAAGTCACTCCATATATAAAATTCAGTAATATATAATTCGGTTTGCATAGGATTAGTATTTACGTGGTAACGCCTAAATCCGAAGATCTCTGACCTGCTTCTCAGATACAAAGGATGGTAATCAATAAGCTTATTCCCTTATTCTTCCAAAACCTTGTAGTAATATCAGAATTAAGAGTGCGATACAAAACACAAGTTACACCCATCGAAAATACCTATGAACAGCCACAATCGTAGTCAAGCTCCAATATCACTTGTAATATGGTTTATGTACAACATAAGCGAGAGAGAGAGAGAGAGAGAGAGAGAGAGAGAGAGAGAGAGAGAGAGAGAGAGAGAGAGAGAGAGAGAGAGAGAGAGCGCAATAAACAGTTTCTTATCCTCTAGCATTTCTATTCCAATTTGAAATAGCAATCTGTCTTTTTTCAAAATTTCTTACTAATCGTCAAATATGAATACGTAGGTAAATGTTTTTAGAAGCTCACATTTATCTCTTTGTAATAAAATGTACTCAGCCTCTTTAGTTCAGACGAAAATGGGCTAATAACCCATGAAGCTTTAAACCTTAAATCCCAAACTTCATAAGTGTATATCAAGTCATTCCTATCATATTGTGACTTTGTGGGTTCGTGGAATAAAAGGTCCAATTACACCACTCAACAATGTTCTTTATTTCTACCGACTTACAGTTTAACACTTGCCAATTACCCAAAATTACTTGCTGCACACAATTACAATTTACCAGTTCGTCCGTTACAACTTCACTTGTACTCGCGATTACATAAACTCCGATGCACGCACAGTCTTCTCATTCACAATCCTTTCGTTCATTAACACGTCACTGACTAACTCTTCTTACACCAAGAACTGTCCTCATTCACTAACCAACTGATTGACCAACAACTGACTGACTACACCAAAACCAACTCAACAACTGACTCACACTGTCTGTCTGTAACCCTCTTTATAGGAATATCGCCGGTTTCTGGTGTTTACACGATTGTTCTGGTAACAGAAAGATCGAGAACCAGGTGGAAGGAAAACAGACGCACAATTATGTTTCTTTCCGACCGCTGGCTGTCACCACTATAAGACAAACGAGGGAAAGGCGTGGCTAACCGAGCCTCCCCTGTCTTCCGTTGCCAGCTGCTCACAGGGTGTTTCAGCGCTCCCCGTTACACTGCTCCCTTCTCAAAGCTGTTCGCCCTCGAACAGCCCCATCGTAGCGTGCGAGGCGGTCCAGGTGTACCACCAGCATCTGCTCGGAGTCTCAGCCAGAAGTAGCGCTGCCGTAGTTTGTGAATCATTCGGTTCGCTCCCAGGTGTCCTCCTGAAGTACCGGCGTGCACTTCCTCCAAGATTTCCGGGACCTTACTCCGGGGAAGTACCAACTGTCCTCTCTGCGCCTTCCCATCGGGTGACTCCCATACCCGGAACAGCACGCCCTCTCTGGTCTTCAACGAGTCCCATTGGGCCCAGTGCGACTTGTAGGTGGCGCTCCTCGGTGCGATGTCCTCCCAGGTCGGTCTCGTCCCTGCGTCCACTTCCCTCAAGAGTGGCCCCAAGTCTGCGTCCGCCAGCTGTTCCCTCCTCAGGCCTGCGCTATCCCAGCCTTCAGCAGGCACTGCCACAACTACTCGGACTGCTGCGGCACGCTCCTCCTCTTCCACTCTTGTGCGCTCGTGGCCGTCCTGGATCTGCGATAGGACACCTCCAATGCAATGGTCGCTGGCGTCGGTGTCCACAATGAAGGCGCCACCCGGTTGTGGGAAACCCAAAATAGGAGCACTGCACAGGGTCCCCTTCGGGTGCTGGAAAGCGTCTTCGGCGTCCTCCGTCCACACATAAGGCCGGTTTTCCTCCGTCAGGCGGGCGAGGGGCTTTGCGATGTTGTCGGCCTTTTCCTCTAAATCATTAAGGCGGTCGTCTACTTGACCCTTCCGCTTGCCCGGGTTCGTGACGTCATCCCCCACGCCGGCCAACCGTTCCTCAAACTTGGCGGCGAGAGCCTCATTCGCCACCTTCATTTCGGTAGCCAGACCGTCATTCGCTGCTCTCATTTCCGTGGTTAACTCGGCCTTCATTTGTTCCATCTTCTCGGCGATGTTCTCCCTAGCCGTCCTGATTAGTTTCAACTCCGCGGCCAGGTTATTTCTAGTCTCCAGCACTTCCGCGGCCAGGTTATTTCTAGTCTCCAGCTTCTCTGTTAATTCGGCCTGCATTTCTTCCATCTTCCTGGTGATGTTGTCTTTAGCCGTCTTTATTTCTTGCAGTTCCGCTAAAATCTTTTCTAATGCTGCCTCCATCGTTGTAATGTTCGGTGATGTTGTTTTCCCGCTTCCTGACACCAGTGTGACTTTGTTATCCCACTTCTTGACACCAGTGTGACTTTGTGTTATATCCCACTCCTGACGCCAGTGTGACTTTGTGGGTTCGTGGAATAAAAAGTCCAATTACACCACTCAACAATGTTCTTTATTTCTACCGACTTACAGTTTAACACTTGCCAATTACCCAAAATTACTTGCTGCACACAATTACAATTTACCAGTTCGTCCGTTACAACTTCACTTGTACTCGCGATTACATAAACTCCGATGCACGCACAGTCTTCTCATTCACAATCCTTTCGTTCATTAACACGTCACTGACTAACTCTTCTTACACCAAGAACTGTCCTCATTCACTAACCAACTGATTGACCAACAACTGACTGACTACACCAAAACCAACTCAACAACTGACTCACACTGTCTGTCTGTAACCCTCTTTATAGGAATATCGCCGGTTTCTGGTGTTTACACGATTGTTCTGGTAACAGAAAGATCGAGAACCAGGTGGAAGGAAAACAGACGCACAATTATGTTTCTTTCCGACCGCTGGCTGTCACCACTATAAGACAAACGAGGGAAAGGCGTGGCTAACCGAGCCTCCCCTGTCTTCCGTTGCCAGCTGCTCACAGGGTGTTTCAGCGCTCCCCGTTACAATATATTTGTTGCTTTTGTACTATACCAAACTTCTTATGTTTGATTTTAACAAGCCTATAACCTGTCTATAAGCTCTCACCTCAATCGGGTCTCTCTCTCTCTCTCTCTCTCTCTCTCTCTCTCTCTCTCTCTCTCTCTCTCTCTCTCTCTCTCTCTCTCTCTCTCTCTCTCTCTCTCTCTCACACACACACACACACACAAACACACAAACTTAAAATAGTTTTAACATTCAGTAATGGATCCTGAACTTTGAGCTTTAAAATAAAGAGGACCTGCAATTCAGCCGAGATGAACACCTTCCAATCATTGCCCAAATGAAGAAAAAATGCCATAAAATACATATTTTCCTGCACTGGTCTCACTGATACCACACGCAGATACCTGGTTAAATTTACATCCAAGTACAATTTAATATGAAGCATGTGGCTGAAGAAAAACGCTGACAGCCTCTTATTTGACACAGGTAGATACATGTGAAGCTGATCCTATTGTATGACTTCATGTTTTTGATACGATTTTCAACTTCTCCAACTCAGACGTTTCCTTTAGGTACAATATATTAACACTAAACCAAAGGTTGAAAACAGCAATTGTTGAGTAAACCGAGCAAAGTTTAAAAAAGAGGGCTGCACATCTAAATTGAGATGTTTTCCTTAAATTCTTCAATATCGTAGAGACAATTGTCAATATGTCGTTAACGGTAATGACAACATATTGCGTTTTAACTTTTATATATGTAAAGAAGCTGAATGAAGCACAAAATGGTATCCATTCCAAGTTTCTAATTACAGTAGGCAGCAATAATGACAGAAAGAACGTTTAGTACAACATTTGCTTGTAATTATTGGAAAAGGGCATTTTTAAATGGAGAAAAAATGTGCCTAACAAGAAGATAACGAAAGGAGGACAGGGTTAATGCATTAGCCGAAGGGACGTAAAGGCAGTTACAGGATCAAAGCAGCGATGGAGATGGCACATACTACGCCCATATATGGGAGTAATCAGCATGCGATGGTCAGTTGTTCCAATGAGTAGTTCGCTTCCCCTCCACCCGCATCGCTGATTGCGATAACGCTCAGCACTCCTCTCCTACTACACAATAAGATTGCAACGCGGCCGTCCTCCAACTTAATTAAAGATAGAGCACGGAGTTGCATGGATGGGGACAAATGCGACGTCCTCTCACTCAGGAATCCACAGTTTTGCGTAACCTGCGATCACGGAATCACGGGGTAGATACTCGTTAATTATGTCACGCAAGTGATTGGGGTAGCAATACTCGAGGGGGAGTGGGTTTGAATCGCGGCAACGAGATGTCTTTCAGAGTTTCTGTTCTACCATGGAAAATGATGAAGACCAACTCAAGATAACACAGACAAGGATTTAAACATCTAACTTCTTTTGCTCAGACGTTGTAAATGTAACTGGAGTGTGTGTGTGTGTGTGTGTGTGTGTGTGTGTGTGTGTGTGTGTGTGTGTGTGTGTGTGTGTGTGTGTGTGTGTGTGTGTATGTGTGTGTGTGTGTTTTTCGATGTAGGTAGGTATGTATGCATTTTTGGTCGAGGAGACTTATTTCTCGTACTTATACCTCAGGCTGTAAGTTGAAATTTCACAGCTAATCTGGTTGTCATAAAAGACAAAGAAAACTCACGGACAAAATATCCATCGTTTCTCAAATACAAGCCATGACTAAAAGTTAAAGAGGCCTATAGACAGGAAACAAATACAACAATAAGTGCAGTATGTCTTAACTTAGACGCAACATTTTGTAACAACCTGTCATTCTCCTATTTTCCTTCAATTTTATACGTTGGACGTAAGGCAAATCAAACAACAAAACAGTGGGTTGGGAAAACTTCAGTTTCTCCATCGGTAATCCCAGTACAACTGTTACATTTGAGCATTTAATTTGAAATACAAAATGCGAACGTTTTATTGGTCAATTGATGAATTTTATTCTTGATTTTGAACGTATTCAATTCACTTATTACTGCAAAATATAATGAACCATTGCACTGCTATTCCTTTCTCTTCCTTTCTCTCCTTTCCATCGTAGCTTTCTTCTAGGAGTCATTTAAATTAACTTTTAAAATTATTTATTACTATGTGTGTGTTGATATCCAAAATACAGCACGTACTACCCAGGACATTTAGGAAAAACGCTTAGCAGTGGAGGCGTTGTTCTCGAACAGCGCAATGCTGGCTGTCAGAGGAGTGGAGAGGTCAACGGCATGTCACAAAAGATGTACTTATTGATGGCGGAAAATCGGCTACGCTAAGGAGCAGAACAAAATTAACATTTAATTCCGATTCCTGCATATCCGTTTTACTCAGATTTGTAGAGCTTCGATCTGCGACGTTGTCACCTAAAGGATGCTTATCAGCTGTTAGTCTGCAGAACAGCCGTTGCCATCTCTGGAATTCCTAAAACCGACCAAGGTATTTGGTTCCTCTTCATCACTGCTATCCACACCCACATTGAATACTATTCTTTCTATTTCGTCTGCCATCAAGGTATTCTTATTCTTTGGACTTAATTTTAATGCACGCATTTTCCCAATCTTCTTCAGTAACGTAAGATTTGATGTACCCCCATGCAAAAAAGTCTAAAGGAGTAAGGTCCGGTGAACGGGAAGCCCATAGCTGAAGTGAACCTCTGCCTATCCATCTCCCTTGAAAGATTCTGTTCAGGCAATCACGGACGATGTTTGCAACATATGGAGGCGCACCATCTTGCTGAAACACAACTGTATCCAGTATGCCATCTTCTTGAAGCTATGGTTCGAGGAACAGTTCTAACATGTTGAGGTAGATGTTACCTGTTACTGTCTGTTTAGTCCTTTAAGTGCGTGGAACACAATTTTTTTCTGTCATGTTGTCCTTCATGATATCAGTTCAATTGGGTATAAATCGCAGTGATAAGACGGCAATCTATATCCTGGCGTTTCACTAAAAATATGCCGCAATTTTTTTAAAACTAAATTCCACTTCCTTTAATATTCGCCAAAATGTTTTCTCTCTACCAACATAGTTAATTTTCTCATTTACTGCATATAACAACTTCTTCGCTGTTGGAATTTCTTTACGAACTTCATAACACTTGCAAAAAAGTTCTCCGAACGACGCACTTATCGAAATCGTCCATTTGAAACTTCTTTTTCCGATTACGTTGTTTTTCTGTAGTAACTGTGTGCCTGAAATACTAGCTTTTTCAAATTCTTTAACCATCCTTTTTATTCTGGCTTCACTTTTTCCTACTGCTGTAGCCACTGCCCTTTGCAAAGGAAGAACTAGACCGTTTTGCTTTTCCTCCGTGCTCAACTAAAAGAACATTCTGCATCACTCTAAATAGTATTTCTGCTTTGGGAGTTTACAACCCTCAGAAGTGACCTTTTTGGAGTCTATATGTTTGAAAATTATTATTAGAGACACATATGTACTTTGTGATACGACACTACACTGTACTGGTACTCGTGCGTCACACAATAGTCAACAACTAAATTAATAACTTAATACGCACCCTAAGTCAGCCATCACAGCACGTTAGTTCCTACTAACGCCACACATAAAGCTCTAGCTATTTGTCCCAGGTAATATGCAGTGCCTATGTAAATGTAAAACAAACCTCGCAAATTAAAAAAAAAAAAAAAAAAATTGGACAGTCTTCTTCTAATATCAGCAATTTATTAAAACGAGCTTCACAACCTTATATTGCAATATACTGTTATGTAACCAATAATTTAATTACTTAAATATATCTCTAGAAATGAGGAGTGGGGTGGTAGAGATTGTCGTTATCCACAGGAAAGAATAATTTAAAAGGAAAGCTACCAGAAGTCTATTACTAATATGTCAAATCCTATTATAACTGAAGTATTCACTCTAAAGCAGGGCAAATCAATAAAAAAAACCTAAGTGCAGGTCTGCGAAAACGTGTTTCGTGTTATTACTACTGTTACCTAGATTTGAAGAAAGTGTGTACTACGGGAGAAAAATTACACACAAGCGATCTCAACGATAAGCCAATCGAAAGACGACCGAGTAAAATATCGAAAAATACAGCCTATGTATACAGTTAGAACACGCTGCAAAATCTCTAAAGGTTCTGATTAATTTACAATAATTTCAATGTTTTATTCACGATGTATACTTTATTACATCCCATAAAAAGAAAGTCATAAGGCCAGGATTTCCGCCATGTTTTATTCTTTAGAACTCTGTCTGAACCGATTTATGTAGTGATTTTCATTTTAGAATTTATAGTAATTACACATTTCTGAATAAAGATACAAAGGAAAGTATTAAAGAATTGATTTTCTGAATGCATAATTTTTATTATTAGTAAGAGCGTTAATGCAGGATATCAGCTGTGCAGATTACACTTTTGGAGTTGACGAGGCATATAGAAAGGTCAATTTTAACACCAGAATTCAAGGATATTTCCCTACATTCATCATTTTTTAGATTAAGAAAAAAACTCTGCGTCCGAACCTGATGTGATATTCTATTATTTAGTGGTTTTCTTTGAATCGTTACTGCTTCATGGAGATGTTGCGCATTTAAATCGTTTAAATGGTATTCGCCATCAGTCGTCCTGGAAATAACAAACTCTGTTATGGAATGGGCTGGGATGTCGAGGAAATTGACGTACGTGTGAAGGAAATTACCAAAACAAATGACCGATGGCTGGTGTGCGTTTAAAAAAATCCTCTCGGCGTGATTATAAGCACCCCATTACGTCGAAAACACTTTGCGTCGATTGGACATGGTAATGATTTTCCCAACGCTCTCCCTGGAAACATGCAACTAAATTTATTTTATTGCTCCGTTCACCGCTGCCGTGATACGTCCCTCATCTTGTAATTTAACTGCCCAACCGATTTTGACGTTCATATCTATACATTTGGATAATTATGTACTATATCTTAATATTATCGGAGGTAAAAACACATAACTCATGCACGTGTATATTTCTTATTAACCATACACATCTATAGGCTCGCTGAAAAGTCACTTTAAACTTCAAAGAACAACATAATGATTATCTGGTTAGTAATAAAATACTGCAGTGTATACTGCAGCCTATTATTATTAGACGAATAGTCTGAAAAGACGAAATGAAATCGAGTGTTTTCTATTTCGTGATTCTGTTCTGCATTTCACCCCCCTTATTACATATCTGGTATATCTGGGCCACCCGGGCTCCCGAGGGAAATAAATATTGGGAGTACAGTTGCTCACTGGTCAAAGGGCCCCATACACAGGGTTAAGTATGAAGACCTCAACGGGATTTTCGGCGGAGAAGTTCTTCACTACGCGAAGTCGCGGAAGAGGCATCCCTCCTAATGGGGATAATACATTAGGAACGGACAGATGAGATTCGAAGTCCAGTAAGACAGCTCATCTAGGAGCTCCGATATAAAACCGGGCCCTCCAGGATGGGGATTTAGCATTGGGCTGGTAACCCAATATAGTAAAAAAGGAACTTAAAATTCTCATAAAAAGAGCCGGAATGAATAGACCACGTAAGAAACGAAAAAATAACAGAAGAGCTTGGGATTTTTAATGTAAACATTAAAATAATAAAGAACAAAAATGAATGGGAAAAATCATATTTTAAGAATGGACGCGGAACGACTTCCAAGAAGAGTTTTAGATTATATGCCGAAGGGGAGGAGAGATGTGGGACGCCCAGCTCTACGCTGGAAGGATCAGTAGGCTCTTGAAGAGAACGGAACAGGTCACAGGGCCCAATCCTTGAAGATGATATTAATTTTTTTTCCTGTCTTAGACTTCTGATTCATTAATAAGAAAAAACACTGCAATTTCTAATGAATGTACCCATGTTACCTGTGATTTCAGGTATCTCAATACTACCTTTTCAACAACTATATATCCATGGCTTAGTAATATATTATAGTTTAAAAGACTTCGAGTTAGTTAATGGTTGAATGAGTCATAGTAATTTGTAAGCATATAATAATAATAATAATAATAATAATAATAATAATAATAATAATAATAATAATAATAATAATAATAATAATAATAATAATAATAATAATAATAATAATAATAATAATAATAATAATAATAATAATAAACCCAACAGAGAGTACGAAGGTTTAAAACGGAGACTAGTTCACGACGACCCATTCAGACATTTAAAATTGGTGCACGTGAACGATTCTTGAAAAATTTGTATTGATTTACTTTTAATTCTATTAAACAGTTTTCAGTTATGTATGACTTAAGGTAAGCTCAAAGTGCGTCTGTAAATATACTTACTTTAATTCCCGGCCCAGTATTATTATCAGTCATCAAAGGTACGCTGCAAGATGTGTACTTTCTTGTAAGCTAATTTAAGCGTTAGAATTTTACATTTCCATTTGTGCACATATAACCATGAAGATCTAGCAAACATACGATTCTGCAGAACCATCAGAGCTGCAATATTCAGTTGCACATTTACCAGTTTAATTAGCACGCATGTAACTTGTAGAGCAGATATTTTCACAATGTAAGCCATGGATCTAATACTTAAGAGTTAAGATAGTAAAATACAATGCAATTGCAAGGACGAAGAACGCCGGCAGAAAATTTACCCATTTAACTCTTTAAAAGAATTTCATTAACACAAAGCATGCAGTCTATAGTTTCAAAGCTGTATTTCTATTGATGTGTTGCACTGAAGAACAAGATTTGTTGGTTTATCTAACCCTACACTAATCTAATATTTTCTCCAGCAAGAACTGGCTGAATACTCCGGGGCCTATCGTTCCAAAAAGGGACGGTTCAATAGATAATTGCTTTTCCAGTGCTTTGTGAATAACAAATGTAGTGTAAGGCGCAATGTGGTGCTCCTTAAATATTGAAGTCCACATATTATCCTATAAGAAAACTGTAGTCTGAGTTTTCATACCATATCCACAGAGGGACATATTCTATTTTCGTAATGTCCTCCATGAATGCCATAGCCCCTAAGTGCATTTCAACACCTGGTGAATAGTATTTGTTACCTCAAAATCGTAATAATACCCCATCCTTTCTTCCTTCTAGTATTTAAAATATTTTTGTTAAAATTGTATATTTTTATGTATCAACTCTAACCCTAATAGTAAAATAGGGTTCATAAATCTGGATAAATAAAAAATTACCCCATCCTTGCATATATTATGCAACGGTACATCATACATCGTTTAAATAGGCGTCTGATGAATTTGCAGTGGATGGATAGTAAGTTTTAAACTACACGATATAGATTCTTCAATATCAGATATTCAAATTTTAAATTATGTTCTAAATGATGACATGCTTTATAGAATCATGCGAAAGGGCTTCCGGGTTCCTTTCCAAAATAAAATGCCATTCCGTAGCTTTAACTTTTCAACTTACTGCTTGCCTTAACATGGCATCGATTTTCCACGGTGCTAGTGCGCTAATGTCCTTCATTAATTTTTTAACGGCGTTCCGACTTTCTCAATTTTTATTCCTTTGTGTTTTAAAATCTCTTTTTCTCAGCGAAACGCAGAAATATTTTATATTCAAAACTTTTCGCTCTTCTTTTACAACCAAAGATACATGAAGTACGGCCGGTAAGAAAAACACAAGAGAACGGTTTGAACACTAACGTGAAGTTGCTATATAGCATGATTTATTAACGCATATCCGCATACTTAAAGACATGTGCCACTTAAAGAAGAAAGCCTTAAAGGAAGAAAAGCAAATGCTTTATGCAATTTTAAATCGGCTCTTTCCGAGAATCGCATGTTTAGTAATGAGTATAGGCTCGGACTGAAAAATGCAGCATTTTGTGTCATGAAATGGAACTGACGTGGCTAATTTCACATATTATATTTACAAAGACAAACATCCTGGTAGAAACATATCCACCAGAACAATGATATATTTATAACCATTTGGAGATCAGAGAGCATTTAAATCACAGATCCGAAGACGCCTCACGTGGTAGCGGGACAGGTCGTTATTCAGACCTCATTGATGTCTACTTTAAATGCTTTTATTTACTTCCCTCAGTCCAACTTGCAATTAGTCTGACATCATAATAAAGTTGCTTTCAGCAGTAAAGCGGAACCAACTCTTGTCACGATTTTTCACGTGGGTAAGATATGACATATTTAAAGATTTAAGTTAGAAAAGAATCGATTCCTATGTACCATATTCTCGATTCGAGTCAACCGCATGCTCCACTACTTGTTATACTGGTTGCATCCTTCGTTGTACCCTTCTTTCATGCAGAAGGAACTGATTCGTGGCCAATAAGAGACATTAGGATATCATTCTCATGTGGGGTAAATCCTATGATAAGAGCTGGAATCCTTTTATTGTCGTGAACACGTTTCGCGTTTCCAGCCTAATTAGAAATATCGTACTGGGCATTCAATACCACAACACAAGCAAACTAAATAGTAATAAAATAAGATTGCAGAAAACTGATTATTTTACGGCACAATTTTCGAGTTATGTGACTCAAAGCGGCTAAGGATAACTTTGTTTAACATTGACGTGACGTTTAGTATTAAAGAAGAAGGAAAGCAGGCTCTTTTTTAATTTCTGTGTAGAATTCCACATGAGCTGGAATGCAAATGTTCCAGCTGAAACACTTCAGATATCAAAATGTGTTCCTTAATGTTTATAGAACCAACCACACTTTGATATTGTTTTAGACATTCTAATATAATTGGTACCACAATCTGCTCGAATGACTATACTGTATCCTCAGCACGCTAAGCTTATCATACTGACCACTACAAGTTTTCAACCCCCGCCCCGAACAAACAACAAGAAATCCTCTTGTTTACACACAACTTTTTAGAGATGAATTACGGGAATTCTACAGATGAATTACGGGACCGTCAATATGATTACTGTATAAAACATCTTATGTGTTCCACTCATATGAATTTCTCTACTCCAGTATACACTATTCTTACAAACGCTTATTCATATTTATAGTTCATGTTATTCGAGACAAAGATATCCTAACTTTCCTGTAGCTGCAAGGGGAATATGGGAATAGATACGGCTTTAACGGATAGTCAAATCTTGAAAAACCTCGTTGCTATGTGAAGGCCTTGAAATTCCGTTTTCTTTGCATGGTTAAAAGATTTTAAAAAATCACATTTGAATAAAACAGGAATATTAAATATTTTAAAGATATCCACATGTTTTGTATAGTAGGTAAGTTTTTGTCTACCTCTTACGGTTTCTGAGTTATACATAAATCATACAAAGAGGCCTTCTGAGAACATTCCCACAAAATGAAAGATACATGTACATTTTGACAGGAAAATGTTTTAAGATATGGCAGTTTAATAAAGATCTGTTAAGTTTGGGAAAATCTAAATTTTTCGAAAAACGTTTCTTGTGAGTAGTAGTTTGGAGTTCGGGAATTTTCTTGCAAATCAGTTGTTTAGGGCTTCTAGTACACATATTTTGTGAAGCGTCGAAAAAACTAGTGTGATATGAGCACATAAAATATCCACCAAAGCTGACAAACCACTGACCTCTAAATATTCATTTCAAATACAATGGTATAAAAAGACACTTTCTATTGTATGGACAAATAATTTTCGTAACGCATCCCGTATCTTAGCAATTACCAACAATGTTAGAGTTCGTCGAAAATATAAGCAACATTTAGCCGACTTTGACGTGGGAGGCACATTTTCCATTTTTTCATTCTTTATTTGACCAGAATCTTGTGAGAGCTTCAGGCTATAATTGCGATTTAGGGATGGTCGGTTTTCACATATTATTACATTAGAACGCAGTGGCAGTGTAACATATCCCAAGAACTTGCCCTCTGGCGAATGGAAGTCCACTTAAGCCCGAAAAACGCTCTGACACCGTTTCCTATCATAAACTGGCCCTAATTGAATAATTTAAAAACGTTAACACAGTGCTGAAGAGCGTATAAAACCTGCCGCAGGAAATATTGGTGTTTTGGGGCGAGGGGTAGGCGTTATCAGACAACCACTTGTCCACGCGCCCTATCCCTACACACACACACAGACACACACATACACTCGGGGCGCTCGCTGTTAGTAATGATGTAAAACACTGGATATTTCGACGTGTAAAACAGGGCACATACGCCTGTTGCTCTACGCAAATACACGCGGACACCACTCCATGTTACCCTACTTGAGTTATGTCCTGGGCATGCGCCCCTCTAGTGCTCTACATGTTTTAACTTAACACAAGCTTATTAACTTCTTTCTTTATGGCATGGAATTAATGTCACTCACTGACAACATACATAAATATCATCTCCAAAAGATATATAATATGTCTTCTCTGAGGTTCAAAAAACTGCATTGCATTTTGATTTTCATCATCATTTGCACACTGTATTTTTAATACGCTCAATAGTAAGGGTGGATGTTCCAGTGCAAGATAGTCAAACCAGAAATACTGTATTTTACATTAATATATCATCATAATCTTCATGATGGATTCTAATTTACAGCTGGTGCTCATTTAACCTGGTTTAGTGCATAAAAACTATTTTAAAATGTATTACTCCCAGTTATTTTAAAATTCTGAAAAACACACACACACACACACACACACACACACACACACACACACACACACGCACACACACACACACACACTATTTATTTTCAATAATCAGGCCTTTCTAAATTACAGCTGTTTCTTGTATTATAGGTCGTCTGTTATTGAAACATTTGATAATCATGTATGATTCATAATAACAAGACGCATTTTTACTACGATTCTAATACTCGAATTTTGTATATGTCACGCATGCTAAAAGTTCCATTTTGGAAATTCAAATACCATTTACTAAATGTATCAATTTAGTATAGCCACTTGACCTTAAATCGGCTATGTTAAACGATAAGTAAATTACGAAAAGTGTCCAAAAACATTTCCAGTTCATTGTGCAGACTTTAAAACTGTAATTTGTTTCAATGATAAACAAACAGTAGTATAATTAGGAAACTACTTCTATCTTTCTTAATAAATACATTTATGGTGTACAAATATATTAGTAAACTTTGAAAGGATTCATCTACATCCTTTACAATTTATATCTTAAATTATTTCTGACCTAATGAGTCATAAATTTAGAAGATGTAGCGTAGACGAGATAGTTTCTAATCTGCCCTTAAGGAGAGAAATTTTAACTTCAAAGCACTTCATGGACACTCAGGACTAAGATGGAGCGTATGTAAACGTAAACAAACCACTGTTGAGTACGTATGATCAGGAACATACTTTCGTGACATGGGTGTTATATTATTTGTTAATATGCTTCGAAATGGGCATAAATTAGAAAGCACACCAAATATGAAATGGTTTAGTGATGCTAAAACACGCATACGACTATACAAGAAGGAAATATTTAGTTCACTGTTTAGCTTATTCACTAAACAGCAGCAGAAAACAATCCACTTTCTCTGAAAATAGAAACTTAAATGCAACTTACTTTCTCCCATAAATTTGAAGTTAATTTCTTGTAAACCTACCTATTACAAAGCCTTTGGCTTAATTTTGGAAAAATGCTATCCCTAATGTTGCACCTTCAAACTAATTTAAAAGGCTTGGGTAGCCATTTTTCCAGCTTTTGCGCAAAAATATCTCCGAACATGCAGTGAGCGATTTCCCTACACAATAAATATTTTGAAGACAGGACGGACAGCCAAAGTGACGCTAATAGTTGTCAATATCAGCGCACCCATACAACGGCATATTAAAATATGCTTTTTAAAAGAACATTTAAAATGTCGCATCTTTCAGATTTACAGTTCCTGAACAACTTGTATAATGTTCGAATAAGCCAGATTTTGAGCCCTCGCCTTATATTCTTGTAAACACAGCGCATGATGATGAGTCCAACAGTATAATTATCAATACTGAAGTTTATGGATTCTCTTACTCTGACTTTGATTATCTGAGATAAAGTAGAATACGGAGAATATGTCAGCTGTTTGCTGGTCACAGAAATGTAAATTCGATGCAATGGACATGATAAGAAACGAGAATAGAAGCGAATCAAATGTAAACAGCTTTTCAAGTCTGCGGTTTATCGAGCCTTTGGTTAAGAGCATGCTACACTTGATAGAATTTTAAGCACAGAGAAGTGAGAATAATAATTACCGCGCGGCTCTGAAATCCATTAGACGTGAGCAAAAGGAGTGGTGTTTGCTATTTAATTATAATGTTGAAACTCCCCCTACCCTGTCGATAACGGACGGGTATCGATTGTTACGATAGTTTGCTACATATATAATTTAAGGCACACAACCTAATTGCATGACGGAGTACTGTACATAAAGGTGACCCCTTGCACAAACCTGGTCTGTAAATGTATAAGGAGCTATGGACATAGCCTGTACAATTTACATCCATCACACCAAATGCATTATAACCATTACAATTTAGGCTCAAGTGAACATGTTTCAATTCATCGATTAGCTATATTAAATTTTACCATCAGAAAATCAAGCACATTGGGGACACCAGCACCTTATAGGTATATAGTAAAGGTCATAAAATAAAAAAGTTCATATATATGGCCTTTTTAACTAATAAGATGCCCTTTAATTTTCGCCATGCCCTATAGGTTGTGACCTGATTGGTTAAGTATTAGTAATTTTGTGTAAAAGTAGTTTAAAAATAAGGGCAGCTCTTAAAATTTCGCGATAATTAAAAATAAGGGCTGTGCTGCCTTTTCGGAGCTGTAAGATAACATACGATCTTTGCAAAGTCCTACATAATTGTACAATATTTTGAACAGTTAGTTTAAACAGAGAAAAATGCGGTAAGGGTGGCTTTTCGGAGTAGCAAGGTAGAATATAACTATAGCCGAGACCTCCTACGGTATAAGCGAACCACGTTTTGTACAGGCAGAACAAGCAGTGTTGATTCATACTATATTAGGTAACCGAAGTTACAAATATCTTATCAGCTTTGCAGGATTATAAAACTGAAATATAAAAAGTTTGTTAAAATCACAGCAAACATTAAGTGGTAGAACATTTAAGCGTAATTAGGAGTGACTTTGGCGATGGGCACACGATGTGCAACTATTACCTTACAACATTTCAATTTTAAGATTTTAATCTTTTCTGTTTGCCTCTCCGGGCTTAGGCATTAAAATACGTCATGTTTGCAGCCAAGCTTCAAATATATGTGATATTCATGTTCAAGAGACTGAAACCGGGTGACATGAATATGAAATCTTCTCCCACCTCCAGCCAGGTGTAATATTGATGACAATATATTGTAGTTTATGTCAGTCCAGAAGAACAGTATTTTTCAGTTGCGAAAGTTAGCCACAGGTGAAAGATTTCTGACTCTACCTTCAAGAAACACGGCTGTATAGGAACTTTCTCTGTATAATATTGCCAGACTATAACATTTAATGGTACCTAATTAATGGCTACTCACATTATCATATGATCTCACACTATCTTATGAAAGAAAACAGTTCCTTAGCTTATAATCTTTAATGCTTGTTCCAGAAAGGCAATAAGCTAGGTATATTGTTTCCCAGGGTTCCATTTCATGAGAATGCTGTATGTGAAGCATTAATTTTGTGGAAATTGGAATGCTTGATGCCACGCACCCACCAATCAGCCAATTTAAATGTGTGTGACATATCCTAGTCGTATGCTGTAACACCGCTTCGAAGTTTCGCAGGTAAGCGAATGAGACTTCGTGTTATAACACCCACTTATGCACAAAATACATTTTCTTAATACTCGCAATTGTTCATTGTTGGAACGGCATCAAGTTAGCTGAGAGCTAAAATTAGAGCTAACATTTTAAAAATTATTTCACAATTCATATTCTACATTTGAACTATATCAAAGTTCATTACATCTCGGATGTTGAAAGTGTATAGCCTACGCATTATATAGGCAATTTATAATCAAATTAAATTCCTGTATTCCAAATACATTAACAGTTTCTACATCTCTTACTGCTACATAGTATTTGCTGACAAAGATGTTATGAACAAGTTCAAACGAGGGCTGAAACATGTGTCACCAAACCAGTTCTCTTGCATTTCCCAGAATTCCGGTTAATTACATAAATGGTCGTTTGTTTAACCTGTCTTGATGATCGTGCCGATCTCTTTCTGGGAAACCGCCCAACTAATGCATGTACCTACAGCTGAACATTAATATTGATCCTAAAATTACTCCCCCTAATGAAAGTCATTCACGATTTACTGCCACTTCTGATGACATCTTCAACCAATTACTTTAGAAAACAACTATGACAGGAGAAAGCTTTATTTATAGAGATATTATCGTCAAGCTCTATGTTGACTTTATGGGGGGGGGGGTTGTATTTAAAGTGCAAGACCTTCATCTGATAAAATATGAATATGGCTACTCGTCCTCCAGTGACTTAAAGGTATATCATCAATACTCAACTAGGTTTCCATAAAATCTAGGACGAAACTCCTTAAGTGTATTATTTACATTCACAATTTTCTTCTGTGATAATAGTAAAATTACACTTCAGTGCAAACATAACCAGGCATAGGAATTATCATGCTGTTGGCTTCATGTTATCTGTATCCAAAATAATAGAGGCCAAGAGTTATGAACACGTAGCTAAAAATAGGTAAAAGTACTGTCTGCAAACGTCAAAATACTGTACCAGATTTGTAAGGGGCAAGCTCCCTACCTTCATCTAGTGACAGTTCAACATTACTGCTCTCGGTTTAGAGCTTAGAAATGTCTATGATAGATGATAACTGAGCTTGCAAGTGGCCCTTTGATAACGTGTTAGAGTACCATCCGGCTGGCTACGGGTTAGAATCCCATAACCATACATACACCACTTGAGGTGGTGCAATGCAGACGTTATCTGTTCATTTCATTTACTGCAAATTCTAGGTTATTTACACAGTACGTAAATACAATATTATGGTTACATTCATAAGGAATGTGTGTACAGCGAACACAGATAAGTAAACATCTTTATTTGTTAAAGTAATACTTTCAATGATGTAATTTAACAGAATAGATGACATACGAGGGGGTGTCGTGAAATTTTAATTATCACTCAATTATCACTTATGCTAGAGAGATGAAAATTTGTTGGTAGTTTTAGTGATTTGAGTCCCCCCCTCCTAAGTGTGTGACAGAGGAGACTGAGGCGTAAGATGGAGAAAACTGAGACTCGTAGTGTGATCAAGTTCCTGCATTTGAAGGGCAAAACAGTCCGGGAAATCCATGTTTAGATGCCGACTGTTTATGGAAATGATTGCCTATCGTATGACACTATTATGAGGTGGAAAAGGAATTTTCAAACTGGTCACATGTCCCTGGCAGGTGAGCCAAGACCTGGTAGACCGTCAATGACAGACGATGTTGTCACAGTGCAGAAAATGGAGTGTTTAATACTGGAAGACAGACAAGTAACCATCCAAATGATCATGAATGAGACACATCTTAGTTATGGTAGCGTGTGGAAAATTATTCATGATGAACTGCACATATCTAAGGTGTCTGTACGGTGGGTTCCACGTTTGCTAACCCCTTTCCAAAAGCAAACACGGCGTGACCTTTCAAGACAGATGTTGATGCTGTTGACACAGGATGAAGATTACTTTTTTTATCGTCTGGTAACCATGGATGAATCCTGGATATATCAGTATGATCCAGAGACAAAAACCATGAGCATGGAATGGAAACATGCCGATCCCCTCTTCACAAAAAGGCGAAGGTGCAAACGTCAGCTGGGAAGGTCATGCTTTCAGTTTTCTGGGACTTTCGTGGAGTCATCTTGCCAACGTTCAAACCATCACTGGCAGATACTACTGCAATCTGCTGGACAAGTTACAAGCAGCTCTGATTAAAAAACGACGCAATATGCTCTCCAAAGGTGTTCGTCTTCTGGCTGACAATGCACCAGCTCATTCATCTCAAGTTGCAGTAGACAAAATGGAATGTGGCTTTGAGATCATCATGCAGCATCCGCCTTATTCGCCCGATCTCTCACCAAGTGACTTTTCTTGTTCCCGGAAATGAAAAATCCGTTGCGTGGTCGCCGATTTGACAACACCAATGACGTCATTAATGAAGTGGAAGAGTGGTTTAAAGCGAATTCTGCAGACTTCTGCAATCAAGGTATTCGGAAGGTCAAGAAACGCTGGGAAAAATATGTAAATCTGGATGTGACTACATAGAGAAGAACTAAAAAGCACATATCAAAACAAACTCTATCACATTTTTTAAGGGTGATAGTTAAAACTTTACCCACACCCCCTCATATATGTGATTAGAATGAAGCATGCATGCAATTCACCAATATTTTTAAAATGCCCGACTATTATGTAAGTTCTTATTGTCCTTGGCCATCAACCTTATGACAAAATCTGTATCAATGTGCACTTTACGCTTTTTAAAGAGCCATCTGATATATTTGAATTTTGAGTAGTATAACCGTGTAACACCTCCAAAACTGATAACGCCCATGAGAGGGGGCGGGTTGTTTTTCATTTCTCAAATCTCACTTCGTCGTAATGAGATTCCACATAAGTCTTAATTTTAAAATTTCCACTGGGCTATACATATATTTCTGCGACACTTGCTCCTGCCATTACTGTACTATTTCCTGAGGCTTCAGACACTGTTATTTTGAGCCCCCTTATAATTATAAATGCATCCTGAATGCATTCCAGTTGCAAATCCAATTTTAAGAACTTTCTCTCTCTCTCTCTCTCTCTCTCTCTCTCTCTCTCTCTCTCTCTCTCTCTCTCTCTCTCTCTCTCTCTCTCTCTCTCTC